>CALSBV010010840.1:44958-56273 GCA_943590825.1 Bovichtus diacanthus
ATTATTATTATTATTATTACTTTATTCTCAGCATTTAAATTTATTCTGAAAATGAAAAAAATAATTAAAATCCTCCTCCTCGGATTTATAATTTTTTCTGACCATTACTGAAAATATTACTTTATTCTCAGCATTTTTATTTATTCTCAAAATGCAACAACAACAAAAAAGAATCCTCCTACTCCCATTGTGCCTGCCACTAATACTCTTCCCTACCATTAAAGTAACAGACATTAATTTAATTGTTTGGGATTAAACGGTCTCCTTAAATTGGAAACACGGGAACAGTGGCGTCAGAAGGGAAACAATATTCAGCCTGAAGATATAAACACGAGGATCTGAGTCACATTGCCTCAGATTGCACGACCACCGTATAATTAACTTGAGATGAAAAGATCCCATTGTTAGAGATCATCCGTTTGATATATTTAATGCATGGAGGGATTTGTTTTGCGCGGTAGAGATATGTATCTTGACATGACATGAAATCATGTTCAGCTAAACTACAACACAATCAGCCCAGATCTCCTGGAAGTATCGAGACACATCTTTTTACTCACAGACATTAGACAAAACGTCCTTTAGTTTAAACTGGGCTGCAGGCAGATGGCCCAACATGAGACACAGCAAAAGCATCGTGCAAACATAAAAAAAAAACACTCACATTACAGTTTGCCATGGCCATTATCCATTCCACTCCACTGATCCAGCATCAGTGTTTGACAGACCTGAGAGCGGAGATATTAAAGGTCAGCAGGAGGAGGGACGAACCTTTATCCCTTCAAACTTTACTCATTTCACAGATTTCTTATCATGAGCCCGGACTGTGTGTGTGGTGTGTGTGCATGTGTGTGTGTGTGTGTGTGTGTGCATGTGTGTGTGTGTGTGTGTGTGTGTCCTAATCAGCTGCTGACCTCAGTATGACAATCTGAGGATCCAGAAGAGCTGGTAGTTCTGGTTTGTGAGGAATAAAATGCTGGACCAACAGAAACAGAATGAAGGACATGCACATATAGCGTGTGTGCGTGTGTGTGTGTGTGTGTGTGTGTGTGTGTGCGTGTGTGTGTGTGTGAGAGAGAGAGACCTTTGTCATCCTATATGTTTTGTCAGTTATGAGAATGACACAACAGTATTTACTGATACAGTCCCTGTCTCAAAGTTAGGCTGAGTTTCTGCAGGGTAAGCTGTCATGGCCACATCCACCACCTCTCACCTCAAGAGGCTTGAATTAAAATGTGTTCTTCGGGTACCCACGAGTCATGAATTGGATATGACTGAGACTCTTGCAGATCCAATGATTCCAATTGTATTCATGTGTGTTGACGTTAGTCCCCATAGTAGGCATTAAATTGAAGTGACACCATTTTTTTAAAAAGTTGACCTCGTTGTATAATATGAGCTGTTGTGACCTCTAGGATAATTACAGCCGCGTGAGACTTCACAGCCACAAACTACAGACTGAGGGCACTCAGAGGATGTAAGGCTTTCCTCGGTTAATTATCAATGAATGTGTTTCTGAGCAGTTTCCAGAACCGAAGTGATCGCCATCCAATCACCGAAAAATGCAATTCATGCAGAAATCTCCAAACGTCAAAAGTTTCTGATACCAAATCACAACATGGATTTTTCTATAGTTTTCCTCAAGGTCTTGGTGTAGTAATGTGGCATTTTTGACCATTTTGATCAATACTCGAGTGGTAAAAAGAATGGTTAAATACAGCAAAAAATGATATGCTATCAATCCAGTTGCTGCTTCAACTTATGAGACATAATAATGAGCGCCATATACTTCTATCATAATGTTCCAAGTACTTGATTATAATTAAATCTTTGACTAGAACAACTTGACTCTCAGTTTCAGATGATGCACAGCGCTGTTCCCCACCAACACCCCTTCAAAATAAAAAGGGGTGGAATGGTAAGGGCTTATTAAACACTGGCACAGAGGGATGCAAAGAGGACATGTCTGCATAACTTTAAAAAAACATCTTCCACAAGCAGCTAAAGCTTTGCCAAACAACATTCAAGGTAAAAAACGTCCTCAGAACAGGCAGGAGACTCTGAATCACACAGTGCATCAGACAACAAACAGAAACAATATTCAATGAGACTTTTTCTAAATATATTCTATAGGTGTCCCACAATAAGTCTAGCATGAGACAGATACTACAAATATAAACTGACTATTGTGCAAGATTAAATGCAGTCCATCATTTAGTTTACTGCTGAGCCTCCTCAGAAATATGACTTTAAATAAGCAAAAACATTCCTATTAAATAAGTTGATGTGAATAAGCTCAGATTCACAGACCAACACAATCTGACTGCACAGCCTGAACTAGACTAACAGTGACGGGAGATCAAGGACCTGAGCTCACTATTAACTCAATAAGTATCTCAGATGTGTCTGTTTTGATTATTGGCATGATCCCAATATTAGGAGCACAACAAGTTGATGAGCTCAACATGAATAACACAACGAGGAGTTACGAGAAAAGTGAGAATCTAAAAATATCCTGCACAGGTTTTATCCCAAACAATAGAAAATCAACGCTGTGTGAAACCAGTACAGTGCTCACCTGTGTGCAGAGGAGGAGGAGGTGCAGAGGATGAGGAGGTGCAGAGGAGGAAGAGGTGCAGAGGATGAGGAGGTGCAGAGGATGAGGAGGTGCAGAGGATGAGGTCAGAGGATGAGGAGGTGCAGAGGATGAGGAGGTGCAGAGGAGGTGAGTGCGCTCACCTGTGTGTGCGCTCACCTGTGTGCAGAGGAGGAGGTGCAGAGGATGAGGAGGGCAGAGGAGGAGGAGGTCAGTGCGCTCACCTGTGTGTGCGCTCACCTGTGTGCGCTCCGTGCAGGACTCTGAGGACACTGATCTGAGCTCAGCTTTTTATTGTTTACGGTCATGAAGCAAGGTCGACTTGAAGAGAATGAATCATTGATGAAAAGTTACAGAGCTTCAAAATTAGGCGGAGCAAATTATGTGTGTGTGTGTGTGTGTGTGTGTGTGTCGGGAAAAGAGAGGGTTGGCTGGTTGGCTGCTGTCCAGACTTCAAAAGAGTTTAACTTCCGGCCTCTGCTTTTCGCTTTCAAAATAAGATCACGATCAGGGAAAAGCTTTGTATTTAGTAAATGACATATATGTTGTGCACAGAGGATGATTACATGTATAGACCTACTAATACTACTGTGACGTAATGTTAGTAAAACTGCTCATATTCAATCTAATCATATTACAGAAATTGTTCCAACATTTAGGGGAACATGATTATTTTTTAATTATCTTACCAAGAGTTAGATGAGATGATACCTCACGCATTTCGTACGAAGCTGGGAAATAAAGATGGTGGTGCACAGTCATACATATTTATTTAAAGTATTATGTATATGCACATATTGATTAAGATACAGATGAAGACCCTGCTCTCTGTTGTGCAGCTACAAACATGTTTAATGACATATAAGTACTCTTGTTTAAATAAATATGTCTCTAGTATGTTTGGGTTTTTTTTCCAATTTTTTCCAGAATCGATACATTTTTCATTTCAAAAGTTTAACTGCTTTGAGTTAAACTCTCAGTGCGTGTAGACTGGAGATTTCAGGTGTAACGCTTCTTGTGTAAGTTGCATATTGAACTTTAATTGGCTTTGATTTAAGGTAGATAAATGTGAAAACAGCTTTTCAATTGTGTCCATCTCTGCACCGGCTCTATTGTGCACAGTGAAGCTAAAGGATTCAAACGAAGGAAAAAGCAAATCACAGGTTTGAATGAATTGAGGGGGACTTATAAAACATTTTAGCTTTTTCCCCTGCAGCAAATAAGCATGCTTTTATTTTGAAAGCAACATAACAGGAGTGTCTGTGGCCTGGATGAAACATAAGACATTCCTTCCTGAGTGACACCTTTAATACCCAACAGACACTTGAGAACTTTTCTCTGCAGGTCATCAGCTCCTGTCCTCTGCAGAAGAAGATAAGCAGTGAGAGCAGGAAGGGCGTGAAAAGAGTTGTCACCACCACAGCCAACTGTTGACGACAATACGGCCAATAGGGGGGGGTGATATGAGCAAAGTTTATAGTCAATAGTACAACAGACGCAACACACCTGCACAAGAAGAGGAAATGCAGTCAAAAAAAAGACAAGATGCAGCGGCTTTAATCAGACAAGACAGCTTTGGATGTTTATTAATTCATATGGATTGAATGACATTTGTGACCCAAGATTATCTTGACACACACACACGCGCGCACACACACACACACACACGCATACGCACACACAAATCCCACCAGAGAGACACACAAAGAAGTAAGATTCCAAGAGCCCTTAAAACACTCCAGTAAAATAACTCTCATCTCACAATATCAAATCCATACAGTGTGTTTTAAAACCAATTCTGACATATAATGTAAACATTTCCAGTGTTGTTGTTTCCATCACATGTAAACTGCAGAGAGCTCCATGGACTAGATATCAAATCCATGTTTATAGTGCTAAAATGTGGATCTTTGCACTCTCTAGTGACCAAGTGTGGGAACAACATTGTGTAAAATCCTTTTGGGTTTCACAGTTGTGCTAAAACGCCAATGCAAAGTGTCCTTTCATCTATTAAGAGTTGCAACAAAAACAAGTTTAAGATCTTTTGCATATAGATATAAACACTCCAAACTCGTGTTTTTTTTTCTGTTTTCTGACTCAGATACTATATATAAGAGGGCGACATTTTAAATTACAGCTTCTGTATCACTTAGTTTTTCACAGTAAGGGTGCAGTGAGAAAGTACAGCGTGGAGAATTTAAACACAAATGACTAATACTTGAGGATGAGCGGGAAACTTAAGTTGCTCATCTGCCACAAGCCTAAACTTTTCCAAAACAGTCTGAACAAAGCAGCTTATTTATTTAATTTTATTCTGTTACAGAATAGTCTGATAACGTAAAGGAGCTGTAATATTAAGCGTTACCTAATACAGTACTTCTGTCTTGACTTTTTTATTGCACATACCGTGAGGCTTGTAGGAGCCTCACTGACCAGCCTCGTCTACTGCATTTACCTCCTCTTTTTGCCCCCCCTCCCCCCTCCAGTATATCAGTATTCCCCCCCCCATGTTGTTGAGTTCACCTGCCATGTGGAGCTCATGGTTTTGTCTGAATCTAGCTATGGGTGCTCTTGAAAATGTAGTTTTTTTATGTTGAGTCCACTTCTGCCAGGTGACACAGACGGTCAGTGTTGGGGAGCAACCGCTTCCATGTAACGGGCCTCACGTGATTAACTTACAGACTACATTTAATTGTAATCAGTTACTGAGAACAGAAGATGTAATTAAATTACAGTTACTCATCAAAATGTTGGTTACATCTGAATATATTATGTTCGGTAAAAAGCGTAGCTGTAGAATATAACATTCATTCTGCATGTTGCTTATATACATACAATCCTAATTCAAGTTATATTGAAGAACTTGTAATAAAAGTTTGATAGTAATCAGGGTTTAGTTTACTGTTGTGAGGTTTTACTTTTCAGCTTTAATGTCCAGTTTAAAGCATTTGGTAAAAAAAGTAATCAAATGTAATAAGTTACATTACTTTGATGAAGTAATACAATATTTACACTACTTATTACATGGTGAACAGGCTAACTGTAACCTATTACACTTGAAGAGTAACTTCCCAACACTGCCTGCGTTAAAGCTCGCATCAATCGGATTCTCACTCAGGAAGTAAAGTATAAATAGTACTGAGCTCTCTGTGAGGCTGAGAGCAGAGAAACATCCAGATATTCCAAAAAAAATCTGTTTCCATCAGCAGCTTCTCTGTATTGACACAAGACCTGACACAGCTCAGCTAAAACCTCACGCTGAGTTCACTACACATTCCACTCCGGGCTTTTAACGAAACAAATTAAAACTCAGCATTTGGAAATATAGGTACGAGCTGAACACACCATAGACTGGTAGATCTGTGAAACACTGCCAGTGAGGTAATGTTGTAAAAAAAACATCAAACTAAAAACTTTCATCGTTATGACGTTACTCCCAAAAAATATCTGTATTTCCTTATTTCCTTTCTTACTCCAACCACTCCTTTATTTCCTCCTTAACCCTGATCGCACCTCCCCCCCCCCCCCCCCCCCACCCCCCCTCTCCCCTCTCTCTGATGGGTACAGGACACCAAACACATTAAAAAGGGTTCAGGGTCTTTGTCCCTGTAACAGGATGAATTTGGCACATGATGATCGGTGGCCCGCGCCGCCCCGGGTCAGGTGAGGGCGCGATCACTTGAGTACCTCGTCTGTGCTCTTGAACATGAGGATGGCGTTGGAGATCTTGAGGGCGGGGCCTAGCTTGATGCTCATGATCTTCACAATGTCGGTCTGGGTCAGCAGCAGGAAGGCTTCCCCGTCAATCATCTGGGGAGACGCAGACACAACAGTCGTGACGAGACTGGACGTGGAGGTGACAGGTCAAGAGAAGGTCGTCTGACATTTCTTTTTTTTTTTTTTTTACATTTTCCTTTCAGTACATTTGACTATGTGTATAGAAAATGTGGGAATTCATCTTTTATTCATTCACACTTCACCTCTTCTTTGAAGAGACGAGCCTGTTCTTCACAGCCGATTAGATTCTGGACAAACATGAAGACCTGAAGCACAAACACACCAGATCTCAAATAATCCAAGCAGCTTGACAGAGAGAATAAATCACTTTGTATGTCGGGGCTGCTCACCTCGTCCACGCTCCATGCCGCCACCTGGCTGGCGTGAATGCCCTGAACGCCGGGCAGCAGCTTACAGTGCTGCTCCCAGCACAGAGACAGAGTCCTGTCTGACTGACTGCTCAGCGCCGACATGAACAGGGACGGGTACACGCCCTCTGAGGACAAGTCTGAGGACAAACACAAAACATTTAACTCTTGTTCCTTTTTGGTCACTTGGACACATTATAGCGAGATAGTTGAGTGTTTTTTTAACATGGCCGGGTCACAAACTTTCTCCTTTTACATCTAAAATATGTTTCTCAAAATAGGCAATGCCGTCACGGATTCTTGATTCATATTTAATTGCGTAAATGCAGGCGAGGGACCATCGCAAATGTGTGATTCAGGCCTTCGGTGGTTTATAATGGAAATGAACGGGATGTTAATTTTGACCATGTGTGACTTGGATATTCTGTGACTTAAGGGTTGTAACCAAACGTTTGTTATCTTGCATTTTCTTAAATCTTTGTTTGTCTGACAGGAAAACGCCCCTGAAGCTGCAGCAAAGTGAAATCTGGATATGTACAGTGGATTTAAACTCACTCTGGTAGTCTCTCTGCTGGTTCTTCCTGTATTTGGGAGGACGACCAATCCTGAAAACAGAGGAAAAGATTAATGTGAGAAAAAAAGCAAACACGCATGCGCACACATGTACACACACACACACACACACACACTTTTACCTGCCACGGTAATGGGTCTTTTTAGTCCTCTGGCCGAGGAACAGGGTCCTCTTGCACTCTGAGTCCGACAGCTCGGCCTTCAGTCTGCCCTGGTTCCGCTCAGCCAATGGGCAGCCGGATATGCAGTGATGGGCCGTGAAGCGACCCGTCACGTGGCCGGATCCATCGCAACCGGGAGTCGGACACTTCCTGTTTCGGTGCATTTAAAGAAGACGTAAGAGTTTTAAAACTGATTTCTGTTTTTGACGTGTATTTTTTGAATGGTTGGCCTTTTGAATAAAGTTTTTGAATGACCTGATGATAGAGTTGAGTTCAGCTGACCTGTTGTGGAAGCTGTACTTGTTGGCTCTGGGGTGGCTGATGGGTTTACAGGGAACAGAGGAGGGGTAGGTGGGCTGGCCGGTGACAGCAGGAAGATCCCTCAAACCTGCACGTTCAAAAACACACATTGAAAACCTCACAGCCCCCATGCTATGACGCAGCGTGGGGGATTATGCAGATGTGTGAATTGATCAAAAGGACGGTAGAAGGATAGTTTTGAATGGGAAACACAACAGGTGTGTTCATAGTGCAGACAATGACACAGGTGTTTAAATACTTAAGAATTTAACTAAATAGAAAATCACTGCAATTAGCGTTTCAATTTACAATGTGTCCCCTTTTAGTTTTTCCAGTTTACTTTTCATTTACGTGACACTATGTTCTTGCACGGGCTACATTTAACTACGTCACAGCACAACATATTATTTTTATGGCTATCGAGAATAACTTTGATTTGAATTTTGAAGAAAAGCAACTTGCAATTTTGACTGAAGTGCTGGTTGCTACCATGCGGCTGCTGTGTTTTGGCGTCCCGTGGAGGAACTTTGAGCGGGTGATTGGTGGCCTCACACCAGCCTGCTGGGTGGATGTCGGGGTGATCGGAGTCCATCCACTCGTCATAGACGTGACTCCAGCCGTCATAATGGACCTGAAGAAGCAGCAGGAATATAAAATACTGCACATACACACACACTAAATATGCACGCAGCTCGACTTGTCTAACGGCTCCAGGGTTCAGTATCACTACATGAAAGCTCTTATTCCAGCGGGAACTTCCGAGCCATTAGCCCACGGACACGACTGACCAGCAACACAAGCTGTAATGGACCTGAGGGAGCTCGAGAAACATCTGAAACAATATCACACACATACAAGATCATAACCTTCACAACCTCAGGGGATTAGTACTTAAGTGTTCAGGAAAGCAAGCTGACAACACACACACACACACGCACACACACACAGATGATTACCTTAATGCGATGAGTCTCCACTTCCTCCACTGTAGCCACTCTGATCAGACCGGGACTTCTCTTGTCAACGGCCTCCAGTTTCATCTGAGGCAGGAAGCTGTGGGCCGCACGCTGGAGACACAGAGCAGAGGATGATTTGAAAACACATTCATTTGCGACATTAAATGCTCTCACTGAAGCCACCAGACTCCACTGCAAAAACCAGTCATGTTACCCGCACGCTGGTCGAGGCCGCTGGTCTAGCGCCGCCTGGATCAGTCAGTTTGTTCGTGTTATTGTGTGACTTTGAGTTCGGCTTCGCTGCTGTTTCCTACCAGCCGACACCACAGAACCTCACTCCAGCGCAGGGTAATCGTTCCGTATTGTACTGCAAATTGGCTCAAAAATAGTACATTTATTCTTCGTTCTCACCACTTTGAAGGCGTCGGCGGCCACCGCCTTGGAACCGGTCTCCTCCAGGTACTGAGACCAGAAGAACCGGGCCTGGTCTGGGTAATCTGGTGCAGCCAAAGATAACTTCACATCAGTCACTGAATACAAACAATCAATTATACAAACAATTATATTTCAGGTATTTTTGAACCGTGAAAAAGTGTGAAAATATCCTAAATAAATAAAACATAAATAAATAATAATAAATAAAATAAAACAATATAAATAAAATAAAATAAAATAAAATAAAATAAAATAAAATAAATAAATAAAATAAATAAAATAAATAAAATAAAATAAAATAAATAAAATAAATAAAATAAATAAAATAAAATAAAATAAAATAAAATAAAATAAAATAAAATAAATAAAATAAAATCGAGTGTTTTCTCCTGAATCACAGTTTAATAGAGGAGAGAGGAACAAAAGGACGAGAGGGACACGTGGGCAGAGTTGCTTTTAAAGTTAATGACCCGTGTGATAACGACGAACAAGATTAAATGAATGATTAACAGGGAACACACTGGTCACCTTGGGGTGGTGTTAGGGGGAGGTCCCTCTCCTGGCACCAACCAATAGGGTGAATGTACGGACTGCTGGAATCACACCTGCATATTTAGAAAAACAACAACGTGCAGAGGTTTGATAGTTTCATTGTGGGAAAAGCTAAAAAATAACTTTTTTTTTAACTCAATAACAGCTTTTTCTGTGGATTTAGCTGATGCTTATTTAAAGCCTTATATACTAACACTGAATGAAATAACTACATGATGACAGACACAGAGATAATTATCACCCAGCTGTATTGTTTATTTAGTTTCCAGCAGCAGCTGTTTTCAGCAGTGACTCAAACCATGCGAGCCGTAAAATAAAAAACTGTAAGTAGTGAGAGAAGAAAGTAAAGCATCTAACAACGAAATAAGTCACATTTAACTTGTACTGATGAGAACCGGGATATCTTTCGATAATGTTAAAATACACATGTGATGATAATGTGTAAATAATCAAGCACCTCTTAAATCATTTCTATTTCTTTACGTTCTGCCTCCCTACACTCATATTTTGAGTGTTATTCATTTGCCAAAAAAAGAGACAAAGTTAAAGAGGAATTTGAAATGTTTTTTTTAATTTTTTTTCATATATACGTATTGCAATAATATCGTTATTGGGAATTATTTGGGCCATATCGTTTAGTGATAATCTGATATTGTGAAGCCCTACAGCGAAAGAGTTCGATATTTCTCTCAAAGTAGAGATAAAAGAGTTTAATTATTAACATAATAATAACATATTTCTTCCAAATTCAGCCCACACAGCCCCAGTGTTTCTTACCAGTAGTCGTACGTGTCATCCCAGTTGTCGAAGTGAACCAGGAAGCGCTCGTCCACCACGTCAGTGACGGTCGCTACACAGATGAGGGACGGGTTCATGCGGTCGACGGCCTCCAGCTTCATTCCTTTCGCGAAGCTGCTCTTCACATCAATCTAAACAGAAAGCAGAAATATTAGAAAAGACGCAGCAGGTGCACACATGGAAGAAGAGACAGACAGAGCTGTGGACGCGCTGATAAATGATGCAAATGTAATTGTGCTGTTTCTAAATGTGTTTATGAATTCACCAACCATTAACAAAGTGACAGGCTGCTACAGTTTGATATATCGGAGCTTTAACACTGCAATCATTAAACATGAGCTTGCAGGAGGAAGTCAACACCAAGCCAAACAAGCATAAAGTTTTATGAAGTCCTGGCATTAAATATATATATTAAAACAAATATCCGACACATCAGGCCTTGCTTTGGATTTTCTTTCTCTTCAACTAATGCTTTCTGCTTAAAGTGAAAATGCTTTCTGAGAGACATAGAAAGTGCAAATTGTTTAAAAGACATCTGTTTTATTATAACTGCTTCTCATTGGAGCTGGAGTTCTCCCAACCCTAAATCATTCACCTCATCCATTCATGCTTGTAGATAATACAACTACCGTATATTATATAGTGGCAGTTACCCTCCCAGGACTGGCAAACAGCTCTTTGGACGCCACTTGTGCTTTAGTCATTTTCAGGTAGTTGGTCCAAGTAAACTCCTCCTCTTTACAGCCTGCAGGGAAAACAGAGTTACAGAGAGAAGAATAAAGAGACTTATATGTCAGAG
>CALSBV010010840.1:70768-81109 GCA_943590825.1 Bovichtus diacanthus
CAAGTCTTCAGTTTGAGTTTAAATCATGTAGTCATGAATGATTGGGAGCTTCTTGTTTTATGGTACTTTATTGTACTAGTTTGTTGCTTGTATTGTTTTGAGTTTTGTACCGTCTCTTGTGTATATGTTCAGTTTTATGTATTTTAAAAGCCCATCTAGGGACAGGCATTGCAGGTAAGAATGCAGTTGTGTGTGGCATTGGTACAGTGCGTTCAGAAAGTAGTCCGGCCCCTTCACTTTTTCAACATTTTGTTACATTACAACATTATTATAAAATAGATTAAATAAAAAATGTTTTATCATAAATCTACACACAATACCCCATAATGACAAAGCGAAAACAGGTGTTTAGAATTTTTGGCAAAGTAAAAAAATAAAATAAAATTAAATATCACATTTACATAAGTATTCAGACCCTTTGCTGTGACACTCAGGTGCTTCCTGTTTCCATTGATCATCCTCCAGATGTTTCTACAACTTGACTGGAGTCCACCTGTGGTAAATTAAATTAATTGGACATGATTTGGAAAGGCACACACTGGTGTCTATATGAGGTCCCACAGTTGACTGCATGTCAGAGCAAAAACCCCAAGCCATGAAGACGAAGGAATTGTCTATAGACCGCCGAGACGGGAGTGTGTCGAGACACAGATCTGGTATAAAACCATTTCTGCTGCATTGCAGGTCCCGAAGAGCACAGTGGCCTCCGTCATTCTTAAGTGGAAGAAATGTGGAAGCACCAGGACTGTTCGTAGAGCTGTCCGCCTGGCCAAACTGTCTGAATACTTCTGTCTTTTATTTATTACTTTGCCAAAAATTAGGTCATTATGGGGTGTTGTATGTAGATGAATGATAAAACAATGTTTTTATTTAATCCATTTTATAATAGGGCTGTAATGTAACAATGTTGAAAAAGTGAGGGGTTCTGAATACTTTCTGTATATGCTACACACTTGTCCCTATACAAAAGAAAAAAAACATTAAATATATAAACTATTGGTCATTTTCTACTTCAATTTAATAAATGAATAAAAAGTTCCTATTTATTCATTTCATCCCATAGGCTGCCAACAGGAATATATATGACTTTAACAGTCCTGTAGTCACTAAAAGCAGTTAAGTATTAAAATGTTGGTTGTTTATAATCATTGAGATTAATGTGGTTTAAGTGGACCTGACAAACTCACTGCTTCATCACTGGCCGTGGGTTAAATCCAGGATATTCTATGATCTTAGTGCTTTGCATGTGAAATCTGTACTCAAATGCCTTTGTTAAAAAAATAAATAAAGTAAAATCAGTACAGTAAATGTAACCTCACTCTACACAGCATAATAAAGATTTAGCTCCAACTTAAAACATTTAAAATAACAGTTGGTAGATGTAACCATGTCCATAGTAAGACACACCTCAGATATATAAATTTAAGTAGCAGCAACATGGATCCCACATCAAAGTCTCTGGATAGTATCTAGAAGTTCTTTTTAAGTTTCAAAAAAAAAAATTTAATATACTACGTCTGTACAAAACGGTGTCAAAATGGATGTAAGCACAGAGAGAGAGCATTAATGGAGAGAGAGAGTAGAACATTTTATTTTTGTAAAAACCAGGTTTTAAAATGATTCCAGCCAGACCTTCTTATCCACATCCTTCTCAAACAAGAACAGAACCAATATCATGTCAAATCCAGTTTCATCGGTCTGAAACTCTCCATACCCTGGCTAGCTTTGAGTGAACATTTCTTGAATCACACTTGAAAATGAAGACCTGTTAGAGGAGACAGGCTGGTTTTAGAGGGAAATGTCATTCATTTTCACATCAAAACTCAAATATTTGATAAAATTAGTTAATATTAACTTCAGAAGCCAAAAGGATGGAAGTATACAATTGCTCAGTAATGCCACAAAAGCACTCACAAACACACTGTATCATTTCTACATCTGCCTCACAAACAGCCTCTCTATTGAAGTCTTCAGTCAGAAGGTGCTCTCCCCTTTATCGACCCGCTCGTTGCTCGACTTTGTGGTCGTCTCCCGTTATAAGATGATCAAAACGACGTCAGCGTTAGGAGCCTGTCACAGAATAGTTACAATGACAAATCTTCCTGTATGCAACTCCAGCCCAGTGATTTTGATTTCTATCTTTGATAAGCTGGAGCAGAAAATTCTGGACTGGCAGTTTTGTGATTTTGGGCCAGGCCAGACCAGAAACAGGAACACAACCAGTCAAAAATGAAGCGGGGGCCACATGAGCCACACGACTGCAATGACCAGCGCAACTATGCTCCATTATTGTAGATTAACTTATCTTAACTCCAATTTGGCTGGTTGCATTGAGAAATGTCATGTCTGGTGTATGCAAAGTGGGAGAGGAAAGAATGAGGAAGCCATATTAAATCAGGGTTTTCTTGCAGGAATCAAGAATCACAGCAAATGGAGAAAAAAAAAAACCCGTAGGAGGTGGAGGGTTCATCAGCCAGACAACAAATCAAATGCATCCAACAGAGTGTGCGGTGCACATCATCTGCTTACGGTGCCTGAACCCCATCTGTCAGCGTTAGATACTCTCTCACTCCCTGCCCCGGTCAGGCCACGACAACTTAACAACAGCCAAACCCTCCCGCAGTTCGATTCAGAGAGTCCTTTTAGCGAATCAAGGGGGCGTCCGACCCCAGCCCGGCCCGTCTCAAGGGGAAAATTGGAGGCCGAGAGAGGAGGGGGGGCCCAGTTTCGGTGGTCTTTAGTTGGCTTTGGCGCGGAGCTGCGCCCTCTTGCCCGTCACAGCCTGGAAACCAGTCTTGATGCTGGCGACGGAGCAGCGGGAGTGGCACGTTTCACACTGCAGGAAATAGAGGCGAGTGTCCTTCTGCAAGATGGTCTCTGGGGAGCGGCAGGTGTGACATGTCACATATTCCTCTGCGGGGGGAGAAGACAGTTATGAGTACGGCACGACTCCCAGCAGTTCACAGGACGCTCTGTTAGATGCTCTTTGTTCTCGGTAGAGAAGTACAAGGTGTGGCGTTTAAATTAAATGGTGGATGTTGATTAAAATACGCCAGATTTTGCATCGCTCTCCTGTAACCCTATTGGACCCATAGATGAAAGTTGAACTAAGAAAAATCATATATTGTATTTTCAAAACAAGGAATGAATCTCTTCAATTACACTTTATTTAACTGTTTATTAGGGAAGTTCTTAACGACTCCTTTTCATCTATAAGGTTAAACATTTCCCATAAAAATATTTTGTAGATTATAAAAGCCATTTGAAATCGTCGTGATTAACATTAGTAGCTGACGGAAGCCGGATAATACACGATACCCATGTATACCCTGGTTGCAAAGCACCTTTCTTCATAAATAGGAATCATCATCCTTGTATTCAAACCATACACGGAAGTTGAATACAGACTTTGAACAAGTACGGTGTAAAACCAAAGCTTTCATTTGAAAAGATTTAAATTTTACTAAAATTAATTGCTATTTATGAGGTTAAATTGCTACTTACTGATATATCTTCTCAACACATTTTCTATCTGTTTCTGTTGAAATCTGCCTTTGATCACAAGCTGGTTATTTCCGTCTATGGAACCACTGTGAACAGAAAAAAAGGAGCAAAAACACAAAATTAAACTTTCATAACGATGCACACGGAAATGCTTCCTTTCATGACACAAAATCCAATTACTGTATATTCCTCAATTTCACAACGGGAAATACAAACGCTCACCTTGTTCCCAGCTCGGCCAACAGGAAGGCGAGGAGATGTTTAGGCTGACGATGCAACCTGTGACGAAGCACATGAACGGTCAGTTAGTAGAGAACACTTCAAACGCAGTACTGCCGTCAACAGTGTGCGAGGCGGGAGGCTCACAGTTTGCAGATGTCTGTGAAGTTGACGAAGGAGGTTTTCTTGGTTCCCACTCGGACCACCTGAGGAGGCTTCATCACAAACTTCCTCTTCTCTCCGGCCACCATGTCCGGGTTCTTCTCCCTCATGATGTTGAAGACTCGGTTCAGGAGCTGAGACAGAACGCAGAGAGTAACGCCAACCAGAGCGAATACTGAGAGAAGATCTTTTTATGACTTTATGTGCACAGGTTTTCAATACAGGACAAACATATGTATATAAAAGGGATAGAGGAGAGTATAATATCAGTATGATATTGATAGTGCAACAGGAAAAGTTCCCGTCGATGGATTTAGTAACTATTATTATTCTTTGTCTCATTTGTATTTGGTGGATTATCATCGGACGTAAATAAGAAGTATACTGTTGCCATGAAGTCTGTGAGTTACAACTTTAGCCCCACAAAGCCTGTATTGTTTACATTTTGGCACAATTGGCACAATTACAAAAGTGTGCCGAATTAACAGTTAGCAGTTTGTTTGTAATATGGAGTTTAAGGAGTTTCTCTTTCCTGTGATTTCTAAGCAGATTTATGGATGTTGGATATGATAATGACCTCAGGAGGTGACGCCGAATCTAAAAATGTACATTATGTTTGCGTGTTCATATTTAAGCACACGTAACAGCAACGACATAACTTAGCAGGCAACAGTACGAAACAACTTGTATTAGTTCCAGTTAAAACATAAATAAAACTGGTAAGGATTGAGATACCTTCCCGTTCCCCCTCGTCGCCACATTCTTTATTGCAACTTTATTTTCTGCTTGTGCATACGCAACAAGGAAGTATGACATTTTGAGTGGATGAAAATACGTTTTTCCATTCGTCCCACCTCATCATAAGTGTAGTCTCTCTCAGTGCCGGCCCAGGACGGTCCTGTGGATGAGCTGAAGGAGATCCCATCGTTGTTCTTCCCCTCATCATCCTCCAATGCTGCAAACACATCATACAAACAGATTGTTACACACGTGTCTCCCTTTCTCCACTTTAAAACGTGAGGGACTTATTCTCACCGTCATCCTTCTCCAGCAGCTCTCCTTCATCAAAGTCCACTTTCTTTGTCTTCTTCTTTTTGGTAGGAAGCATCAGATCCAGGTTGTCCTCATCCAGCACCTCTGGCTGCTCTCCCTCAATTTTCAGCTCCTGATTTGGACCAGATTCAACAAATTCAGCAAGGAGTTGACGAGAAAAGAGAGAGTAGGTGTGTTTGAGCAGGGACTGACCTTTAATCCCTCCTCGACATCATTTTCAAATACTTTCTTGGGTTTCTTCTTCTTTTTCTTCTGGTTGAAGAAGTTCAAGTCGTTCAAATCATCGGACGGCTCTGGAGAAGAAAAAACTAATTAATTCCAATTTAATGCAGGCTGAGAGTTAAACATAGGACGCGACATCTGTGATGAAGAACGTGCACCGACGTCTCTGTTCGTTCTAACCTTTCTTCCTGCATTCATCTTCATCTATATCCATCTCCTTGTCGTCTCCAGTCTCTGGTTCTGCCTCCTTCGCCTCCACCTCCTTGGCCTCTTCTCCTCCCACCCCCTCTCCTCCTTCCTCATCCAGCATGAAGGGCTTCTTCTTCTTCTTCTTCTTCTTGGTCATGTTGGGATCGAAAATCATCTGAAGCGGAGGAAAAGAAAAAGAGAAAAGTGAAGTTTTATAACTGTGACATGTTTTTACTTTTCCCTTGTGAGAAATAATTAGTTCTTTTTATAAATGACTCAACTAATTTAGTCTTTTCCCAGTTTCCACTTCTGAGATTAGACATGTTTTGGCTGCCATTTGATATATTACAACTTACAAAAAAGGTTATTTTCACCAATTAAAGTCAACTGGTAACACCAAACTAAAGATAAGTTAAGTTACATATTGTGTGCTCCGATATAAAACAGTGATTAAACTGTCCAGCTCTGACCAAATTGTCCTGTAATAGAAAATTGAAGAGATGTCTTGAATAGTCAAATGACAGAAAATCAATCTGCTAAATTAATCTCAATTAGCAAAAATGCCAAAAATGCTCTGGTCACGCAAATTGGACAATTTGACTTTAATGACAATTAAATCGAATATCTTAGGACAGTTTGTCAGACAAAACAAGAAATCTGGGAAATTATGATATTTCACTATTTTCTGTCATATTATGAATTAAACAATTGATCCAGAAATAACAGATTAATCTCTAATGAAAATAATCGAGTTGCAGCCCCACAACAGACAGAGATTCAGAAATGAGAGTATTTTGTGCGACAGGGGAACAAATGTATATATAGCTTTAATATAGATGTTGAAATATGAGATATGAGGATACTCTTCCTCTTCTTAACGGCTGTTATTACCTCAGTCAACAGATGCAATTTATTATATACTGTAACTGCTGAATGACTGGTTTGCCATCACACACAGATAAATGTATGTTTCTAATGACAAGTTTAACAATTACAAGAATCTATTTTCTTAAAAAAAACATCTGAAATTGCAGGTTTATTATTATTATATTCACGTGTGTCCCATGCCTTTTGTCAAGTCTTACTCTGACTGCTTTTTAATCTGCTGCTGGTTTTATTTTATTTCTCCTAACATTATGCATTATTGTTTATATGCACCTTGGGTCAACTGTTGTTTTTAGATGTGCTATATAAATAAACTGATTTGCTAAACATCCTGTTAATATGAGACATTAACGAACGGGTTTCAATGGGTTTTTGTTCTGCAGGTCAAAGTTGAAATCCTCCACCTACATCTTACAGCCTGCTCATCTTAAAGTCTTTGAAACCTGCGTCCTTTAAATGTGCGGATAGAATAAAGACAGTTCTTCATTTTAAGACTCCTTTATTTGTTATCTCCATGGAGGGTGACGTGGATTATAAACCATTCAAACCGAAATTGAAACGTCCATCTCACTTCCCTTCACAATCTATTTTAAAAACACAATTATGCCGCACACACATCTCTTAAAATGTGAGTTTATACCAAAAACACAGCTCACAGGATGAACCCCAATGACCTGCACACAGTCCACGAACACTAGATAGTTCGTGATAATTAATGACGGTAATGTTTCCGACAGTAGTGTCTGTGTAAACTGTCCATCCAGACTAAACAGCGCTCCCGTTATTTAACGTTAACGTCTCGTTACTGGGAACACTGGCCGTTAGCGCCGCAGCTTAGTTACCGGCCAGCTAACGCTAGCTAGCTAACACTAGCTAGCTAACACTGGCTAGCTAACGTCAACCGTGTGATTTCAGTTAACCAGCAGCTGTGACAGGGCGGATTGATAAACCACGATGAGGATTATTAACCGGCACGATGTCATATATCGTGATATAGTGGTGTTCTGGATGCTTTCCGTGTCGTTTTGTCAGCCCGGGCCGTTGCTAGCTTGGCTGCAGCCATGTGAGGGCTGGTGCGGCGGACAGGGAGGAGCAGCATTGCCGAGGCCCAAAGTCATCTCAACACCCATCTAACCCGATAATTTACATACTTTCACCCAACAAGTGTACACACAAACACAGACTAAACTGCAGATAACCCGAGATGATTTACCTCGTCTCCAGACATGTTTGCGGGGCTGAAAAGTGACTGAAATGTGGCTACTTTTTGTCCCTCGATCAGTCCCACAATGCTGCGCCGAAAATTTCTTGCATCAGCGTTGGATCCGTAGTACGCATGCGTGGAGTCGCCAAATCCTGACGTGTTACTGTGCGACGTTGCGCTCCATTTGGGTGTTCAAGAGCAACACTGTACAAACAAAACTGCTGCGAAAAGGTCAGAAAGGTCTACAATATGTCTGCTTATAAATCAGGTTAATGCAGTGACTTTGAAAGTTATTCATCTTTTTTTTTCTCCATGTAAGGTATTTCTTTAAAGATATGAAAATGACATTAATGTGGACTGTTTCCAGAAGATTTATGTTAACTAATTTGGTCTTTTGGTAAGATGTCTGTACATCTATTTCCCAATATATTGATTCTGAAATTTCCATTTCCTATGAAAATGTATTGTTTGGCTATTACTTACTCTTCAAATCAATTCTTTCTTTATGATCTAATTTTTTTTTTTACTTGCAAAAATCTCATATACATAAATCTAAATTTTCCAAATATAAACACTCCTTTAAATTTTTTGAAAATGAAATAAACAATACAATTCATCAATCCTATATTCTAAAAATAAGAAGGCAATTAAAAGCTTGAATCTATGTACCCTGTATATCATGTTTGTGAGCTGATTTATGATTTGTCTCAGTTTACCATGCTTTTTGTGAATAAAATGTAAACAAAAAACTGCTGCTAAAGTTGCTATTTAGTAGCCTAGACCAGCTTTATGAAATAACTTAACTGGAAAAATATTTGGATTCTACCCTATAAGTATTTCTTGACTAATAAAATCAGGGAAGTCTCTTTTAAAATTACACTTAGATATTACTCAGCTTATAATTTTCTTGTCAAGTTTAGAAAGGATATCGATGTAAATAGTTAATTTTGTGATGCACTCCCCGAAACACTTCATTTGTTTGGCACTACTATAAGGCTACGGAAGGACTTGACTAGCGTTAAATAATAATAATAATAATAATTAATAATATCGACTTTGATATCACTTTATGCCTAGAGCATGTTTTGTTTCAATCCAATAACTGTAAAGGCAATAAAATCAAATAATATTATATTATTAGCCTAATTATTCTTCTATAAAAATCTAATATCCACAAGTACTTAGCATGTATTTCCTCATATGTTGCTTGAGATTTATCAGAAAATGTGAATGTATATGACGGCCTACGTCTGTGTGTCTCTCTGTGTTGATTTGAATCACACAGAGAGACATTATTATAAATAATTATTTATTTAAGTTAGTTTTCAAGCTAAATTGCCATAAATGTGATGGCTCCAGCTTCTCAAATGTGAGGACTTGCTGATTTTTATGGATGGTAGATTGAATATCTTTGGGGCTCTGGAAAATGATGATGTTCTGACATATTATTATAGAAGACAAAACTACAATATAAGAATTGAAAACCTTTAATGATTTTGCAAATAATATTCTCATCTGGATAAATAAAACATAGAAATGCAAACATGCTTGTCCATTCGTCCTAGTGTTACGTTTTTGTTTTTTTTTCCTATGTAAAAAATGTACATCATGACTTTGAAAAACTAAAAGAATTAACTCTTTAAACTCCAAAATGTTGTAGATTGACTATAATCTAATCTTTTACAAAGCACCATCTCCTTCAAGATGCAGTTAATAAGGTGTGACAATAGTTTATTATTATTATTATTTTTTCAACATTATACAATTTGAAACAAAAACCCTTCTGAGAAGGACCGAGACAGACGGAGTCGGATGAAACTGCGAGGTGTAACATCTCTTCCTAGCCGTGCGTTGTGATCTGTATCGTGATTTCCAAATTGCTGCATGCTTCACACAACCTCTCGGTGACGGCAGAAATACAGGATATAAAAAGAGACACATTTGGGATATTTACACCAAATAACAAGAACCACTGGTGGGAACGCCTTTGAGGGAAGAAGATGTGCCTGAAATGGCGACAGGAGGCGAAGAGGAGGGAAAAGGGACAAAGCACGCAGCCTGAAACTAAAGAAAGGTTCGGATTCTGGCAAACACACAGCTCATAGCTTCTTCATCCAGCTCATGCTCAGCTCTTCTCCTATTTTCAACAGCATTAGCAACAAAAAAAACAAAAAAAAAAAAACAGAGCAAAAGGACTGTTATTTTTGTCAAGAAGGGAGAAAGAAAAAACAAACATCCAGCCAGTTTAACGCCACAAACACAGGTAAATATGTGAGTCTGAAACAGATCTAAGAGGATTAAGCCTCCATTAAAATTCTCCTGCCATCCAGTGACGTTAGCCACGTAGCAGGTAACACTAATCTGATAACAACTCCTTTATCGCACCACAGAGCTCACAATATTACACCTCAGTGTGAACTCTGCGGGCGCTGACATAGCTCGGCCCAGTACAACGACCATTCAGTGCTAGTAGTGTGTTAAAATTCAGGGAAAAAAACATTAGACGACTCTGCCAAAGTACAGTGATAGAGCTTCAATATAAAAGCCCCCGACACACAGGGGTCTCTGTATTTGTGAAGGGGACGGGGGAAACAAAGTCTACAGCATTGTTGCTTTTTCGTAGTGTTACATAAAGTCAGCTGTCCTCAGACACACAAAAATATACTCATACACAACATCCTATCAGTCCATTCATTCCCCCTGGCTCCTCCTCTTCCCTCTCTGATGCAGGTATGATGTAGCAGATGCTGCCATTACATGGCTTCCATCGCCCAGCGCTGCAGGTCCTCCATGTCGTCCTCGTCCTCCTCTTTCTTGGCTTTGAGGGTGAAAAGACACAACAGTCGTGAGAGACGGGAATGAAATGGTGCGTTTATGTTGGGCTGATCTCAGCTGGTCTCCAG
>CALSBV010010840.1:91109-121156 GCA_943590825.1 Bovichtus diacanthus
CTTTGCTGCTGTAGCTCTGTAAATGTCCCCGCTGTGGGACCAATAAAGGTTTTCTGATTCTGATTCTCAGGCCAAAATGTATTTACCATATCAACATATCAGTTTGACTCCCTTGTTCTAGTTGATATCCAGTTAGCTTGACATAAACAAACAAACAGCCTACCTATATATAGGTCTTTTTTTTAATCTGTTTTATCTTTCATGAAAATATGAACCATGGAGATACTGTACCTACATACCCAGTAATAAAAAAAGATTGGAACGTAATACTTCTGTTTCCACACTGTCCATCATTACTGGGGATAAAAAAACGTGCAGATTATGGCACTTTGCATTTGCTTTGTGGCAGGATTAGCTTCTCTAACACTATGTCAGGCAGCTGCTGTGGTTTCTATGCAAACACGCCCACCTCCCTGGATCACATCCTTTTAACATGTGCAACTCCGATGCTGCACCCTTGTCCTGACACACTGAGGCAATGTGTCTGACAGCCCCAGTGTGTCTAACAGTTAATAACACTTAATAACACTTAATAACACTTAATATTACCGCTTGGGCCACACCTTTTAGATTTTTTTTTAAATGGCCACTGATCAATCGGAGGAGAAAATGACCATCACAGGGAGAAAGACAAGACCAGTGTTACCTCAGTGAAAAGAGGTCAAAGATAATGAATCATGACATAATCCAACATCACACAGCATCTACTGCCAACACTTCTGACAGCTGGAGAAAGTTAGCCAACTTAGCTAACATGCTAACACTTAGCTTTTGGGTTGTTGATAATTAAAGGCGTGGAAACGATCAGAAATCACGGCCCGGCATCATCTCACCTCTTTTGTTTTTCGTGCCGTTTTTTTTGGCAATTTGCAGTTCCTGATCGATCTTTTTCTCTAAGAATTCCTGCTTCTTCGATAGCATCTCCTCCGTCTCTCGGAGTTTCTGGATCGCCTCCTGCGGGCTCGGTCCTTTTCCTCCTTTTCCTCCTCCTCCTCCGAATATTTTAGCAAACAACGACATATCTTGGGTGCTACAATTACACTATTTATATATAAAAAAAAACTCAAAAAACTCTGTGAAACGCAGGAGAAAGCAAGCTTAGCTACCTCGCTGCTAGGCTACCCTGACACTTCGCCCTGGCCTGATTGTTGACGTTTTCTACTTCCTGGAAAAGGCCCGATGACGTCATGTTGCCCTATGAGGGGGGCGGAGCTTGTCGATGTTTGTCTCCACCTGCTGGACAGATGGAGCACTCACCGTCACTGTGTCGCTTTACTGCTGCTGTAATCATGTTATTATCTATTTGTTTATTGTGCTCACTTATTATAACGTACTTTAACATATTTTCTATTTTCTCTGTAGTGTTTTTGTTTTTGTATTGCTGAACGTGCATAGTGGGCACAAGCCAAAAGTGTCAGAGCCCCTCGGACCTTCACATTAATTCAAACAAATGACTCAAAGAGACACCATGGATGAAAGATACATCCATGAGAGACACATATCAAGCAGGAAGAGACTCAAAATGATCTCAAAGAAACATAAAACGCAAACAAAGTCACACAAAACAATTACAAAAAGAGGCTAAACATCACACTAAAGGACACGCTCTGTGTGTATTGTTGTGTTGCTTCACTTAGATGTTTGAGCTTCACTGTGCAGAACCTTGTTGCAGTTTCAAACTCAGGTTCTGAATTCAAGTTTTCACCTCACCTGCCACTGTGGCAGGACACTGAATTATATATATATTTAAAAATATACTTAAAAATATTTGTCTGCCACTTCTGAAATCTATGTAGAACATAGAGCAGCATGTGTCACTTGATGCGTACACATGTGATGTGCATGCATGAAGCCTCCAGTGCAAATACACTGAGAATAAATTCACACATGATTTTCTCGACGACTACAATTTAAAAGTACCCACAATGCAACGAATATCGTCTTTTCTTTGGACCTTCCCTACATGGTAAATGACCATATCTTTGTAAGACTATAACCCCCTTAATATGTGAATTGCTCTTTACTATCAAACTGATTTAACAGCCACACACACACACACACTTCGCAATCTCTTGTCAAATCTAATCTAAATGAAAAAAAAGTAAACTTTTCACAGAAGCAGACAGTTGGGGGTATATGTATTTTTAATTCATTATGATGCTACATGATCCATGGTGGTTGTTTAATAATTTTCTTCCTTTACTACAGTATGTTAATAACTTTGCCAGTTATCTTTTTAAGTCTTTTTATTTTTTATATACATACAAAAGAGTATCCAATTACTGTGAGATTACATTGTTGTGTGACTGTATCTTTGCATGTGTGGTCTGAAGCGCTGATGCCTTTTTTTTTTTTCCTCTCTTTAATGTAGTGTGTATTCACAGGTCAGTCCTCCTCCCAGCCGCCCGCATTCCCGCTTCTCTGCTCCCCGAGCTCCCTCAGGCAACGAAAAATACAGATATATATTCTTTTTTTTTTTCCTTTAACAACCTGCTTAGATGGTCATGTGACAGCCGAGATAATACAGCTGTGTTGTCTCACATATCTCACGACCACCGGAGCCCGACACCAAACAAAAGAAAAAGATAATCCAAAGGAAACAAAACACACACACACACACACACATACTGATAAACCAGACTCAAGATGGTCCCTTTTGAGAAGACAGCATTTTTTTTGTTTTGCCAATATAACTTCAACACTCAAAAAAATAATAATAATCATAATAAATCCAGGTCATTTCATGCAGACTGCAGAGTGGACACTTGAATATAGTGCATGTGAATATTATAAACAACAGAAGCATCGTGGCTACATGATAATATAAGAAAGAAAAAAGCAAACAACTGCTGTAATACACTAGAGGACGCAAATACAATACTCCATGGGCAAAATTAAACAAGGTGGCCGAAGCTATCGTTACATACTGTATGTTATATATTGAAAATGTCCGAGTTGGTTTTGCATGACGAGTTCACTGCTTTAAGGGGGAAGTTTCTGTTGTTTTTGTCTAGTGCCTCTCTCTTAACCTGAGGAAGGAGTTCAAGGAAATTAAAGTGTTAACTGGGAAAATCTGATGTATTTAACTAAATTACAGAGTTGTTGTTTTTTTTTTTAAACTAGATCACCGTGCAGCATAAATTTGTTTTTTCGTGTTCTTGATTTCACCAGGTTATAATTTTACAAATGACCCATAAATGTGTATTTCTACCGATTCCCAGGTCTGATCAGCGACAAAAATGATCAAGTTCTAATCTGAATTTTCAACAAAGACCCCCATTTTTCTGTTGCAAGCAGGAAATCTGTTCAGATGACAGATTTGTTTTCAAACCACCCCTCTTCCTTCGTTCTAAAACAGCCTGTGATTTCACCATTTGTGGTCTCCTCACATAAAAACATCCACACGCAGTCAAAAATCAAGAAGACGCGCGCGCACACACACAGCTTCTACTGGCTCACTTTTTTTTTTTTTTTTTTTTTAAACCACATACTGTTTAGAAGACATTACATTGAGTTTGAATCTAGAAAAAAAGTCTTTCACTGATCACGTGTGTTCACCTCTCCTTGCAGATTATCAGTAATAAGTGGAAGAGAGATTATCAGAAGAGAAGTGTTAGATCTTTCTTATAGACAAAGTGAGTAACTTGAAGACTTAAGAATCAATAAAGAATCAATGAAAGACTTTAGACATTCAGCCAGCGTGAAGCCACTTCCACACACCACTAACCGTTACCTGTGCAAGTTGCGGAAGATCATTTAAGGAAGGAGGGATGGACGGAAAGTACAGATCAGAGGTGGTGATTATAAAAAAAAAAAAAAAAAAGGCAAGACCTGTGACAAAAACTCGCACTCATGGTTTAACTTGGGATCGCATTTCCCTCGTTCTCTTTTTACACATTAAATTATTTTCCATCCAGACAAACCATCATGATATTGCCTTTTATGTTTAAAAAAAAAAAAAAGAAAAACAGAAAAGAAAAGAAAGAGAAACCAACATAAACCCATAAGACATCCCCGTTGCCGTCATTGACACGTGTCCTCCCGAGCACGCCGTCCGTCCGTCCGTCTGTCACTGTGCTCTGTCTGTCTGTGTCTCTACAGGGCCAGCTTGCCAATGATGACTCCAATGACAAAGAAGAGCACGCAGAGCGCCAGGACGCGGGTGCTTAGGCCTTCGTCCCTCATGGCCGAGGTCGCCATGGCGGAGGAGGAAGAAGAGTGAGGAGCGCCCATTGAGGTCACCTTTCTCTTCCGCAGCCCGTCGTCCTCCTGACATCGACAGAGGGATCAGAGATACTGTCAGAGCAGCTCAGCACATAGACACGCTCACATGCAGATTGTGGATGAAAGCAGGTATCGTATTAACTAAGTGCTGTCAGAAATGTCCGATCACAAGCCGAGGACACACAGATCCCCAACGCAAGTACGATGAAGATGATGATGATGATGAGGGGACAAGGGCGGCTTTCAGTCGGTTGGTCGATTGGCTGGTCGACATGCTTGTGTCCGAACAATTCTCACTGGGAGAAAAGCACTTCTCAATCTATTATCTCCAGGGGCAGAAGGGTGTGTGTGTGTGTGTGTGTGTGTGTGTGTGTGAGAGAGTTCTCTGAGGGAGTGCACACACAATCAGTCCTTGTCTCAGTCGCTGTAATGCAGAGTTGGTGGTTTGCGTGTCGGGTTCAGGAGGTTGATTAACGTATATTTTTGCAGATTTGCTCTCCAACGGGGCGTGTGGGTGAGAGTATTTAAAACAACTCTGACCTCACTACTTAATGGGCTTCAGTAGCGCTACTTAATCGTTTTGTTTGAACTGTAACTGCAGGCGCATCCCACTGCGATGGCGCGTTTTATTACCGGGTATCACATGAATATGGGCAGGTGTGTGCGCGCTGGTCGGCTTTGAGTCTGTTGTTGTCACTTAAGTATAAAATTATTTGCTAGGAAAAAAAATAAGTTGGCAGAATTTCCGTCGACCAAGCCGAGCAGAAAATGTAGAAGCATCCAATGTAAAGCACACGACTCCTGAATCAAGTCTGATTGCTTCAGTGATGACTTTTACAGGAACATACGGATGTGCAAGTTTACACATGATGTCATTTGGTGACATTTTTAACAGCCAATAGCAACTCTCCCTGCAAAGAGTTGGCAGCAACACTGGTCGGCACAGCCGAGAGGAGGCGCTGGACTAAGACGTGCCAAATGCAGGTTAAGGTTTTTACATTTTAGTTTAATCATTTAAGGCTGTTGCACTCACCCCTGAAAGAGAGAGCATTATTGCTGGTGCTGAATGTGTTATAGGTCAATGATATCAGAACAATATAAAAACACACAGATTTGATCTGAAGAGTAAAAGAGCCTCATTTAGGAAAAAAATAAATAATACCATTCATACAATGATTGAAATGATTTTTAGAGCAACTCGTTCAGTCTCATACCGTGCAAGTCTACGAAAGAAATGTTTACCTCTGGTTTCATAATTTAAATGAAAACACATTTGTGGTTTTTTTTTGTATTTTCTGTCAGATGGTTTTATCTTTCAAACAGTAGACAACACGTTTGAGAATGAAAGTCTCTCTGCGCATGAGAAATGCTGAAAGAAAACGCTGTTTTTGTGCGTCTCACCCTGATCTGTTTGTTTTCTTCCCGTAGCCTCTGCACCTCCATCTGCAGCCGCTTGCACTCCTCCATGATCTTCTTCACCTCTCCGTCATCCAGCGAGGCACTGGCGGACTTGGGCAGCGAGGAGAGCTCAGTCTTAACAGAGGAGGTAGAGGAATACACAGTTTTGTTGGTTTCACTCTCATGCTGTGGAGAGAGAGTGAGGGTGGGGGAGGCGAGAGGCAGGAAGGGGGATGAAGAGACATGCAGAGACGTGGAAGGGAGTGAGATGAAAGTTCACTCAAATAAATCATAAAAAAAGCATGTAATGTGGTGATACAGTGATGTGTTGCTGATGGGTACGAGACCGAACACACTGAGCAACAGAGAAAACCATTAACTCTGAGGAGACATGCAGTGTGAATGTTTCTATCGAATTTATTCTTTCAAATCTCGTCCGCATTATCTTTAACTACACGAGGCAACGTGAGAAAATGTGATTTTTGTGCATTTACACCCAACACATGAAATGCCCATTAACAAAAGAGTTGGACTTACAGTTTTGTCATTTTCTAGAGGCATCTCAAATGCACATCGCAGCTTTGAGTCCATCAGCTCGTCAGGCTTCGCCTCCTTCCACTGTGGGCAAGAACATCGAGACAGACAGGAGTAAAATACTGTGAAAGTTCATACAAGGGTTCTTTAGCAGCAGGTTAGTTCTGTTCACATAATTACAATCTTTACTTCACAGAAAATGATCGAGATGCTGTCAAACTAGTTTCAGTTCATGTGCCACGTGCAGCCCAATTTGATCTCAAGTGGGCCGACCAGTAAAACTATTGCATAATAACCTATAAATAACAAAACCTCCAAATGTTTCCCTTTCTTATAGTGTAAAGAAGTGCATTCTGAAAATGTTCGCAATCCACTTACACTCGTCTCGGACTAAAAACAGGCTGATGTTTCCTCATACCTGTCAATTCATTTATCTTCTCTGTGCTCTGTTGTCCTTGTGTTCTTGTGTTTTGTCATCATGATGAGTCTGATAGTGGCGCTGAATATTATATTCTTAGAGCACTGCGAGGGGCCATGAACACACCACACACACTGGCTTCCCATTTACCTCTGTGGAGAAATAGGAACTGGTCCATTTTTCTTGTAAGACCTGACCTTTACACTAGCGGCTGTATGAACAGTAGTCTAGCCTGTACGGGAGCGTGTGGGTCTTTAAAGCATATAAAGCGTCTGCTACTCTTTGGTGAAAATAAGAAAAGCAGCGCATTTAATTGAAAAATTGGAATTAATGACTGCAAGTTTCACACTTTGCAAAGTCCTCTAATGGGCTGGATTGGACCCTTCGGCGGACCGGTTCGGGTCCTCGGGCCGTATGTTTGACACCTTCGCTCTATAAGAATCAAATTTCGAGATTTGGGACTTGAATTATAAAGGTTTCAGAAAAGTTTCTGCAAACATGGGACAGACAGATGCACAGTAAACTGCACTATTCAAGAGTTCAGCTGCAGGTAGTGCAGGTTTCTGAAAGATGAAAATGCCGACAACTCAGGGTCCAGTCACATAGTGTAAGGAATAAAAAGCCTATATCAACAACAATATAAAATACCAAATCATATCTTATGGTCTACTCACAACTCCTTCCATGTCAGTCATGTCGTAGGGAGCCAGCATGGACTGCACCATGAATTTGTGTTTACTCTTTTCATTGGGGTCGTAGTCAAACGGCTGTAGCATAACTGTGGAGCAAAACAATGACAGAGTTGAGAGCAAGAACATTAGGGAAAGAGTGACTTCCTGCTTTGGCCCATAACAACTATTATGCAACCTGCTAATGGAAAGACATCAGTCAGGTTTATGATTGGTTTATGATTTGGGTTGCGAGCTGCCTACAAGATCATTTACTTAGTCACTGAAGAGTACAATGATTCTGCTGTAATGAATGTTAGGAATTCAGTTTATCACTTTGATTTCTATGACAGTAATGCAAACGCTGCAGGCGAATCACTGCTTTCATTCAAAGAGATATAACAGAGCAGGGAAAAACTCTAATTACTGAAACTGTCTTTATTACTGAGCAGTTTAGGCTTGAAATCACCTTGCAGGGAGACTGCTGGGCTATGTGGAAAAAATAAATATTACAATATCCATAAAACATTATATTAGGTTCATTAGAAATACCAATTATATGTTATGATAGGTGTGAATATTTATTTTGATGTAATGATATTTCTTCAATTTAACAACCTCACTATGTTATTATTCCCAATTATGTTATTCTCAAACAATTTGGAACATGATGAGATTATGCAGGTTTAAAAATATATATATTTTTGTCCATATTATAGTTACCCAGCACCTGTAAAGATTATACAGATATGCCTCCTGGTGAGTTTTCACCAATATTTCTAACCTCAAGGAGGTTTCCTGCTGTATCAGTACAATGTCTGGTAGAAGATTTATTTTGGTGCTGAAATGCAATACATGCTGGCTGGTAGCTTGATATAGCTTTAACACAGTTTTCTCCTTGTATTCAAGAAAAATGATACAATTTTCTAAGCATGTTTGTGTTGCTGCTGGGTGAAATCGTCAATAAATGCCTCCTTTCGCTCGGCAATTCGATCCACAAATGTAGTGATTTTTTCCTCAGATACCTAATACCTACCCTAATTTAGACATAATGTCTGAAAGCAACTACAGATAATCCCATTATTAAGCCACGAGGTCAAAAATACAGATATCTGATTGTATCAGTATCACATAATTCTCTGAATGAGATATGAAAACCATTCTGTGGGTTTTGAACTTTGACCGGGCTTTGCACCAATTTTGCTGGAAGATGCAAAAATGTTTACGAACCAGAAACATTGATGGAGTTTCCAGCGTCAATGATGCCACTGTTTGGGCGCACACAGTATCGGCGAGGCGCAGTTGTCTTGACTTTGAAACACACATTTCTCTCTGTGGGGTTGGTGAGCTTCAGAGTGGCAGTGACGACATCTGTAAAGGGGCCTGAGGAGGAGACAGAGAAGCAGCCGGTGAATCAAGGGTGGATGGGAATGTTAGTCTGGGCGTTTGTTGGTCATTTGTGTGCATGGCTTAGTTTCCCCATTAAGGATAAAAACTGAGTGTGCATGTATGATAAAGAATATATGAACATGGTGTGTCAGCAAGGATAAATGTACGAGTAGTGTTTGTGAGGAACTCCACACATCCTGCCATAACCACAACACATTAAAGATTAAAACGGAGGAAAGAGCAGCAAAAGCGTTTACTTTATTATTCATGCCCCGCCCTCAGCTAAAACCTGACACTGTAGAAAACTTACTATGTTTTCTTGTTGCTTGTGTAGCATGCAGATCACCCTCGCAGCACCGCCCTTCACATCGGCTGACCATGTTTAATGTATTATTCAACCGCTTATGGAAACTGAACCTTGTTTTTTTTTTTGTTGGAATGGTGTGTTGGACAAATAACCTCACTGTGCTTTCTGCTCTTTTCAGATACATTGTGCATCCGTGAGTGAGTGGGCGTATGCATCTTCCCCTAGGTTATCTTTGCATTCAAAGCTCTGCAATAATCAATCAGGGAACAACCAGCTACTATCCCATCACCTTAGGCCATCACTTGACCCATTTCTACAGCAATATCACACCCAAAATCTCAGAATGAAGCCATTATGCCTGACATACCAGCTCAGTCTGTATTTTCACAATCTCCCTGCCTGGATATAGGAAAGCTGGAAAAGAATTTAGGTTGCACAGTGAGAGTAAAAAACGGTAAATCTCCCAATCACAGCTTGCTAGCTTATAATGTTGTGAAATAAGCATGTTAATACGGCCGAGCAATGACATCCTGATCTTAGAAATTGCTAGAATATAGTCGCTTCTTTGCAGCCGGATGTTCAAAACAACATGGAGAGGAAGGCGTGTGTCAAGAGTTATATCACATCACGGTGTTTCACATGCTGTCAGGGAATAAAAGACATAGGAAGGCATAGGAAGCAAATGAGTGAATAAGAGAAACGGGACGGCGGGGCCTGCCCTGACGCTGCAATGACAGCTAGCACTAGCTTAGCCGAATGCTACCTAGCTAGCTGGAGAGTTAGCATCGTCGCACACAGTGTCGTTTCACCTGTCATCGCCACTGCTGTGCAACACACAATGTACAGCCAGATAGTATCCGTCGAATTTAACATCAGCAGCGACACATAACGACACGATGGTGAATGTTAACCGGTTACAGCAGAAATAGATGTCGTTGTTATCGTTAACGGCTTCTCCGTTAGCTAGCTAGCTAGTTAGCTAGCCCCCCCCCCCGGCCCTGCCCTCTGGTTCAGCGTTACCTCTGAATTTGAGTTCGTGATGTGGCTCTAGCACCAGGACTTGTTCTGTTCTGGCCATGTCCCAGAGCTTCTTCCTGTCGTGACGGCGAGGACAACGATGTTTTACCGCAGGTAGCCCGAGGAGGGGAAGCAGCTGGCTCCCGAAGAAACAACCCGGCCGTCCACGGTCTGTCTACGGGAGGGAGGGAGGAGTGATGACTGCAAATTGCACCACCACTCGGACTGACTTGACTGCCACCGACAGCTGCTAGAAGGCTAACGTGCTAATAGAGCTAACTCTGCTAGCAGCGAAGAGACGGGAAGGAAGGAGGACGACGACGTCACGCGAGGGGCCGGGCTGCCGCGAAGTGTCACGTGGTCGCTTGACCGTTGCGAAAACAAAAAACGTTCACACGAAGACAAATCTTCAAATTCATAAAAGGGCACAAAGAAGGCACAACGTGCACCAGAGTGAGGCTGGGACGGTGCTTCCTTGGTAAAGTAATCAGAAAGACTCCAGCCTTTGTCTTGTGCAAAACATATAATTTAATTATTACATATATAATGTATTAAATGTAATTATTCCAATTTATATCATGCACTTTATTTATATTATTATTACATTGTAATATATATGATATAATACATTAAAAATGTTTACAAAAAAATATTACCAACAGAAAAAACAAAACAAATAAAAAACGTTTTATTCTTTCTGTGCAGCCCGGTACTGGTCCGCGGCCCGGTACTGGTCCGCGGCCCGGTGGTTGGGGACCCCTGCCAGTATTCTAGAAATACTGAAGCCATAATAGTCCTCTGAACTCTAACCTTTACACATGTTATGTTTATATTATCTTTTTCTTTAGCTAACATTTTTTATTTGATTTGGGAAAATATATTTTTTTGGATAACTTATTGTTTTATATTTGTGGTTAATCTTTTTACTAGCTGACATTTTTTATTTTGTTTATTCAATCAACTGTTCAGTTAGGCTTTTCATAAATTTTATTTCCCAACATGACATTTACAGTCTTCTTCACTTTTGGGAGACATGCTTAAACCTTTGATTATTTTGTTGGCCTAAAAGTACAAATTTAAATTAATTGAATCTAAACAAATGCTGGAATCAGCCTACAAGATATCCACTATGCATGTTGTTTTAATTGTAGTATCCCAAAATTATAAAGGACATGATCATAATGTCCTCATGAGCAGCTACGGACCTGCGGAGGACATTGACAATACCATCAAATCCTCATATATATATATCCTCCCATCATAATTGCAAATAAAAGTGGTCAGAGATAAGTCAGATTTTGCAAATTTGCCATTTAAATATTCAACGGGATTCAACTACAGACACACTGCAGCAGCTATACATGAGGATTGAGGTTGATACAGAGCAGGGTCAGGTCCAGCTGAGTGCAAGTCTTCTTACCTCCATTAAAAAGTGTGAGGGTCTATCAATCCCAAGTGTTCACACATCCCTGAAAGAGCTGCGTCAGGGGTCTACACAGGTGCAGTTTTTAATCAGTTTCTACTGTTGGGAGTTAGTTTTCTTTAGATGCCCACGCAGAAGTCATGATTCATGATTAATTCCCAGAATCATGCTCCATTTGCCCTTATCTAGAGAAACATGACTAAGTGTCTTCCAGGCACAACATTCCTCAGGAGAAGTTCTCTGGTAGAACCTAAAACACATAGTTTTGATATTTTTGCATCACACAGCACATGTTTTCCTTTTGTAATCCCTTTGGCATTCCATCATCGGTGTTATTAGTTTAATTTCATATTAATGGCATGCCTTCATTGCAGACACGTCTAACAGTGTTCCATCAGCAGTAAATTGTAGTCTATAATTTACATTTAATTTAATATACAGAAGTTTTTTCATCCTAGGGGGAGACACTGGTACTCTACTCGTCATAGAAAATGAAAGGTTGCTGCTTTTGTTGCATCTTTTCCTGTATACTTAAAGCAACAATTCACACCAAAACACAAATGATATCATTTTCTACTTACCTCCACATCAACTGAGACTTAACTGAAGTTGTTTGCCCACTAAATAGAGTGAATGAGCTCCTGTACATCAAGCTCACATGCCCCCAACCTATTGGCTGCATTGCAATCATATCACAGCTCAAAAAGCATCAAATAGAGCATTTTACCAAGGTAAATGTTGTATTTGTAAATTCACAGTCTGGCTATAAAACACTTAGATTAGATACTTGTGAACATCCACTATGTATATCAAGCATCCTGGGCACAAAACATTCATTTAGGGGGAATAAAAGTTCAAGTTAACACTTAGTGAGTGAACTATAGAATAAACTTGTGTGTTTGGGGGTGTGGACACTTATCAGAGGCTAAGTGAAGTATTGTCACGATTTGGGTTCAAATTATTCCTTTTAACGGTTTAATTTCTGACTGGTCATAGCAACACAGCCAAAACGTCGAACAATAGGTATCAGCCGTTGTTTTTCCAGTATGAGGTTTATATTATATTCACAACTTGTTCACTTTACATTTTTACCGCCAGGGACTCACTGCGGATCAACTGCAGGATAAAGACTCACCAGTCAAACCTGTATGACTTTGTTATTTAACGCTCAACCTGAATTTCCACATTGTTGACTTATAAAACCAGAGGCCTTCCTATCAGAAACTGGCTTTACAACCTCCATAGTCGTCCCAATAAATACTGTACATACGTATCTGTAGAGGAAATGACTGGTAAACGAACAGGAAACTTCACTTGCTCTGACGTGAATTTAAAACCCTTCTGGCTGATGAACATTTAGGGATAAGATTGCAAAAATGCAGCGCACTGTAAGTGAGAAAGTAGAGAGTAAAGTAGTGTCTGTGGGTGTTTACATGTGTAATCACAGACCTGTTGCTGTCTGCACCAAAAAAAAACTTTATTTCTTAGAGCGTCTGTTCAGAAAGTAGAGACCCATATTTGATGTACACATTAAATGAAGACTAGGGCACTGAAAGGAGAGAGATGCTGATACTGTACAGGCCGCCTCTGCTGTGAAAGGCCAGGAAGGAGGACCCCCCCATCCCAAAATAAACTGAAATTAATTAATTTTTTGGCCTTTTTTTTTTTTTTTAAGCAAAAGAATAAGGTGTAGAAACAAGCAATGTTTTGCACCAGTCATCTCCTCTGTAACCCTTCAAAATGTCCTTTGCAGATGTCAACGAAAGAAAACAAAAGAAACCTGAACACAACTTCAGTTGAAAGGATTTAAGTTATAGCAATACGCACACTATCAAGTGTACAATTTGTCAAGGTTCATTTGATTCTAATAAAATACTTTTTTTTTTTTTTTTTTTTCTTCTTTTTTTTTTTAAAACCCATATACATTTCATATATTTATCTTTTTGGGGTATATGGATTCAAAAATAGACATTTAAATCATAAAGAGAGAATGGGAGGATAGGGGGAGAGAAATAAAACTACAATAGCTACGAATGGTTGTCCTCCGTCCCCGAGGAGAGAGAGTGAGAGAGAGGACAGAGGAGAGAGAGAGAAAGAAAGAGAGGGAGGGAGGGAGGTGGAGAGGGAGGCTTGGAGTTAGGAGGGGATTGGCCAAGCTATACAGCGCAGTATGACACCCACTTTAGCTCATTACACACGTACAGTCGTGATCAAGGCACAGGGATCTTCTAAAAGTAATTTTTTTTTCAATAAAGTTGTACAAAATAATACATTTTACAGTCTGTACAAGAATAATAGTTCAGCAGTAATGTAAAGACAGACATACAAAGGAGCAAGAGGTCGGGGAGGGAGGAGGAGAGGAAAGATGGAGGAGGAGAGGAAAGATGGAGGAGGAGAGGAAAGATGGAGGAATGGCAGGGAGGTGTGAGCGGCGCCGTTTGACCACATGAGTAGAAAAAGAAAAGAAATTAGTGTCCCGTTTGTTGTCGTTGTTCTTTTTTTTTTTTTTATATTCCAGGATTATTATATTTTATTTTCTCTCAAAACAAAAGAGCACTGCCAGGTAGAAGTGCAGATGGGGAGGTGAGGACGAGGAGTGAGGGAGAAAATGAGAGAGGGAGGGGCCGTAAAATCATCAGAGGAGAAAGAACGGGGGGGAAGGGAGAGAACAACAGAGACAGAGAGAGTAAAGATAAAGAAAGAGAGCGCACAGGGCACAATGGCACAAAAGTCTACACAGACAAAAACAGCTGTGGAGACAGTAAAACAGGGTCAATCATGACAAGATGAGAGTTCTCTTCAACTTATATGGTACTGTACTGTAGAAGGACGCTTTTTGGCCTCCGTTAGTTAAGCTCCATAAAAGTTTTTTTTTTTTTTTGTTGTTTCTTTTTGTTTTTAAACTCAATGTATCCTCCGCACGTTTTGCTCCACTACCAACAAGGCAAAGTCAGGTGGCAAAACAGTTCTGTGGTGAAGTCGAGGGACTGTCGTCTCTTGTCAAACGCGTCTAGACTCCATCAGAGAAATTCACATTGTAGTCTGTCCTGTTTTTGTGAACCCCCGCCCCCCCCCCCCCCCGCCCCGGCTGATCACAAAACACCCCCTGGTCCATTTAGTCTGCAGTAGCGCTGCTCCTCGGGGCTCGGCTGCGCAGTCGCTCAGTTTAATCTCAAAGCACTGTGCCGGATAAATCAGCTGACAGCTCAACCAGCCTGTTGTGCGGTCCAGTAAAAAGCAGGTGTGATGCGTTTCTGTGTGCGAGCAGATCCGATGGTCGGATGTATGGATGTGTGTAAGTGATGGGAAGGATTTGAGTCCTGAGCACAGTGCTTTTTTTTTTTTTTTTTTTTGTTGTTGTTGTTAGATACAGTGTTCAGCTGATCTGTTGTGACATGTTTATTCTCCATTAGCAGTAATTCAACAGTCATCTCTTTCCCAGTTGCACTGAAGTAGCAGCTCGCTCAGTTCTCATCCCGACCTCAACAAGAGGGAATCACAATCCCCCCTCACGGCAGGAAATACAGTCCAGACCGGGCCGCTCGGGGCTTCTAGAAAGGTGAGGGTAACGTGTATGGGGTCGATATATGGTGTGGAGAGCTGGGAGTATGCTGGGCTCAGAGTCTGTTTAGGCGTTAGCCCCTAAAACTCTTCCATCGAAATAGCTCTGTCTACTGCAGGTAGGGAGTTTGCATCAGGGGAAGTGCTGGGTTCAGGGTGTGTTTACTGTAAGTGTGTGTGTGTGTGTGTGTGTGTGTGTGTGTGTGTGTCTTTTGGCCCCCGTTCCTTCACAAGAGCTTGCACCCTCCTGTGGAAGAGGGGAGTTCAGAGACTCAGGGTTCAGGGTTTTTCATAGTCCGATGTGTTTTTCTCTCCCATCACAACAGCTCGTACTGCCGCAGGTGCATCCGCTGGATGATGTCTCGACAGTCGTTGAAGACACGGCGGATGTTTTCCGTGTCGACGGCGCAGGTGAAGTGGGGGTAACAGTAGTGCCTCCCGTCCCCGCTTGCTGTGCTGATCCTCTGTAGACGGAGAAAGGAAAAAGTGAGAAACTATTTCACCATGTAGATGACAACAAACACAGTTGAGCGAGGTTTTCTCTAGAAGCAGTCTCACGATTTATTTTTTCTAAACAAATGATGTAAAGCAAACATATACATGCATGCTATATTAAGCCAATAAAATATTCCTAAATATTTGTTAATTGTCAACAAATCCTCCCCGTCTGGTGCACTCAGACCCAAGATCATAGGTTCTCACTGAAGACACTTTTTAAAAAACATGTCACAACAAATTTAAAGTTTCCTTAAAAAAAAAAAATGAAAAGTCTAATTATTTCCTAAAACATCTGGGCACCGTAGCGTTTAGCAAATATTACTCAAAACAGGAATAAAAGTTGCGTTTGTCGGAGACTATTTTTCAGCTGCGGATTGACAGCAGCAGGTTTATGTATGTGGGATAAACACATTTTATTTTAACAACAATTGAGGTGTATGGTAGAAAGAGAGAAGTTAGTATCAGACAATACTAACAAAACTTGTTAAATGCCATAAGTTTATTGTTGGGATGTGTTAACAATAACAAACACATGGGCTATTTCCAGTCTCACACTCTGCAGTTTGCATATTACAAAGCACAAAAACAAACCTGTGCTTGTTGCACTTACCAGGAATTCATCTCTTATGAAGTACTTTGCCCTTGTAACACGAGGATCTTCTCCAGGCTCTGGTGTCGCTGAAAGAGCAGAAACAAAACCACATTTCTTATGACATGTAAACCTATAGGTGGGGACAGTTCAGGATAATACAAACAAACAGGATGGAAACGGCCTTTTTTGGGCGTTTACTAATAAGCAGGTATACATTATGATGTGAGTAACGATGTGAAAAGCTCATTTGTAAGTAAATATTTCTCCAAGTCAAGGATGGCCTCTTGTGGTCAATGAGATGCACGGTCCCTCACAGATGTAGTTTTATAGAGAAATAGCAAGAGTTTGTGCTGGTATTTGCACAGTGGTTTTAATGTGGAGAAAAAAAAGAAAGCGTGACTTTACACTATCACTGTGTGTTGGTGTATCCCTGTGGAAGCACTGGGACGTTTCTGCACGCTCAGGAAACTTTAATTACGACGAGCAAGGGATTTAAAAAAATAAAATCTGGGGCATATTTGGCACAGGTGGTGGAAAACTGGGACATCTTGGGATTTTTCAGACCAGTTTCCAGCTGGGACTCTTTAAGGCAGTGTGGGGAGTCTGGCCATCCTACTTTACAAACAATAATTAGAAGCAGTTTCCAAAGATATTTACAAGGTGCAAAATATGGACATTAACGGTGAACTTATCAACCACGTTAACGCCTCCCTGTCTAAGTTGATGGACGTATGAGGTCAAAAAGTGTCTTGAAGTAATAACTGTGGTGCTCACCATCATCAGGTGTGGTGTAGCGAGCAAATTCAGGAAAGTATTCCTCGATTTTGGACTTCCCTGCCAACACCTTCTCTGCTAGCAGGTCCTGTTTATTTAGGAACAAGATGACAGAAATGGTCCGCAGCCACCTGAAGAGAACAAAACACCGTGAACATCACACGCAAACTGTGTCTGTGTGAAGAGACACAAGAAGAAAACACTGAGTTGGTCAAATAAACACAAACAGCGCGTCAGTGTGTGGCATTAGATAGTTAGATAGTAGAGAAATGAATCCAAAGCGCGTCTGCATGGATCCTCAAACGCATAGAAACTAGTTCAGTTTTCCTAAAAAGTCTAAATACGTCAGAAGATTTCCACAACTGGAACACGCAACATAAAAATTTAATACATTTTGAGGCATTAATCTCTGACCAGTGTCTGTTGTGACGTGAGAGACACTGCCAAAGATCTAGGGAGTTTTCTGCCGCTCTGCAACTTTTATTTGCTTACACGCTGCTGAAACTAGGTAACTAAAGTATGCGATCGCCCATGATTGGTGTACGGCTGTGTTTGTTGCGAGGGAACCCCGACACCTGGTTACGCAATCATTCAAGTGAAAAAACTTCGGCTTGGCTCGATCGATTAACGTTATTTTTTCCTGCAGTTTCTGAGAAGAAACGGATGTTTTGATATAGTTTTGCCGTTTTTAAACGCTGCCTTCATTTACTTCAATTCATCAAGGATTTACTCCGTTTTCGGATTCTCCGTTCACCGTGGAGGTACGAGAGAAAAACAACGTTTTCTTCAAGAGTTCAAGGCGCCACACGGTGATTAATTGATATACAGATGATCATTTTAAGGGCGACGTACTCCTTTAATGCAGCAGTAGTAATAGTGAGAGGGACAGAAAACAACAGCTGGATCCAGCATCTGTGTGTTACCTGTTGTTCCAGATGTTCTTGAAGAGGTTGAGGGCCTCCTGTAAACGGTTGGTCTGATTGTCCTCTCTGATGACCATGTTGTAACTGCTACTGGCCACCACGAAGATGATGGCCGTTACATCTGAGGACGAGAGAGGCGCAGGGATGAATCAGACACAGTGAAAGGGACAAGACGCGAGTGACGTGAGAGGAGGCAGAAACAAACACAAGTTACCGTTAAAGCACTGAATCCATTTCCGGCGCTCGTCTCTTTGACCGCCAACATCAAACATACTGCGTGAATCAAACGAGAGTTAACAGGTGAAACACTGCCATCATGTGGAGAAACTGCACATAGATTCTCTTTATATCCTGAGGAACTGTACATGTTTAACACTGAAGAATACTGAAAATGTGTCATTTTTGTAAAAGGTAAATTGTAATACACACTTATTATTACTTTTCTTTATGCTTTTACTCACTGGAAATTAACTTTGTCCACTTGGAATCTCGTCTCAAAGATGCCTGAAGTCAGAACTCTGCACCGCAGCAAATCCTGGCGAAACAAACAGAAGTTGTAAGAAAAAGGTTCCTGAGATCGTAAAGATATTGTCCAGGATTCTGATGACTGGAGCAAGCTTTACATTCTGCAAATGGCTTCTGTGCCCTGGACTTATTTTCTAGATCAGGGTGAAAAACTTGGAGAAACTAGGACACGAGATGTTTTTATTTGCTCCTGCCCCCATTTCTACGCTTTGCATAGGGCAACTTGGGACATAAGCTTCATGTTTGATGGTTTGGAAAGTGACGTTGCTGAATCTGAGTAAAGGTTATTAGGAGTAGCAAACATTACATTACATTTAGCCAACGCCAAACAGCTCATTAATGACCGTTATAGACCACACTTTCAAACCCACTTCCTCCTAAAATACCTCTGAGGGAAAAGAAGCTATACACGCATAATGCGAAAACATTATTTTAACTTTAAAAATCAAGTTTATTTATATAGCCCAATATTACAGATTATACATTTGTCTCAGTGGGCTTTACAGCCTGCAGAGCTTCACCCACCTGATCTGTAGGAGTGTAGTCACTCTGTTTCACAATCTCAATCTTGTCTAGAAAGCTGAGGAGAGAGAGGAGAAGAAAAAGGACAAGTAAGAACAATGTTACGGGGATAATATTACTAATCAAGATTGTGGTTTCATTGTAGAAGACTTGCTCAGGCACCACAATCGGTAACAAACAGCTAAAAGAACAGTTTCCAAACATGACGCAGCTCTTTCCTGCATCATCTCTTTAACAGCCTGTCCCAACATTTCAAAAACATCATGTTTGATTAACCTATTTGTGCCGCCAACTTAAGTTGTGATTGTCCTTCGGTGGAAGTGTTGTTGACTAAGCACAAATCTAAAGAAATCTTACAAATTGGTGAAATCCTTTTTTCTTATTTTGCTATATTTTGTTTTTGGACCCTTGGATGGAATTACTGTTTTTTCTATATATTCCATTATAGTATTGGAAAACACCTGTAGTCCCGTGTTCCCGAAGACTCAAGTGTGATAAGAAAATGGCGGCATCTCAAAAGCCACAAGGAGCACAGTCAGAAATTTGAATATTATATGAATTCATAACAAGTTTAACATTAAAAGATATGCAAACCTTTGTAGTGTAAACATGTGATCCAAACATTTCAAAGTTGTACGTTTGATACTTGCTCAAAGAATGTCCGTACCAGATTTAAAAACTTAAGTAGTGTTTTGGCACAAATTAGTTAAATAAACATGATAACTCATACGCATCAGCTGGGATATCATATGAAGTGCAGCAGTTGTTTTCTACGTGGAAAGGCCTTCGATACGAAATATTCACAATGTGACTGAAACCAACATAAATGATATTGTGATTTGCTGGTCGTGGCCTTCGAGGCAGACGCAGCTCCCGGCTCATTCGACAGCCAGGAAAACACGAAAGCACTCGTCCAATGTCAAAACGCAGCAGCACGTGGAATAAACATACTTAAGAGTAATCAAGCAGAGGACACACGTGTGCAAAAATTCCAGGGAGTAACTTTTTTGTTCACTTGTGTAAGTATCGCTCATTTCAAGTGTCAATCAGCAAACTCAGAGAGCGTCAAGTGTGTGCCCCTGTCAGTCCTTTCATGCTGAGTTCTGCTGACAAAATGCTTGTATTGAAGTTATTAGGTGGGAGAAGGTAAGCCATGTGCAGCATCTGCCATTTTTCTTTTAAATCTCCCGGAGAGGACTAAATATCACGGGGATGAGCACGCAAACATCTTCACTTTCATTTGTAAAATGCAACCGATCAGAAATCTGCAGGGTTGATGGATTATATAAATTGGTGGATTGCTACAGTGCGATTGATCAGTTCACAATCAACGCTGTGCAGAGTGGTCGACAGAGACAAAGTCTGAAAACAGTCTAAACCCGGGAATCATTTCAGTAACGCTTTTTAAAACCCTGTCGAAAGATCAAATACGATTTTAGGCAAAATGCAAATAGTTCAGTGAAAGATGGACTCACACTAACATAATCTATATTGTCCATTTCACCTTTTAATTTTCAAAGAAACACATCACAGACTGGTCAAAATAATCCTGATGTGTGCAATGTAGTGAGCGTGCACGAGAGAGTGCACGTGAGAGAAGGAAAGACACAGAAGGAGAGAGGAGGACGGAGAACGAAAGCGCTGTGGCGTCCGTCTGACATTACAGGGCAGGTTTCAAAAATAGCTCCCCAGCGCCCTGGCCTCCAGCGCGGTTACCATGGAGACCCAACCACAGACGCTATTAATAGTCTATCAGCTCCCAATCTAGTGCGGCTGGACTGGAAGAAGACAGACGGACAGACGGAGATGGAGAAAAGAAGAATAAGAAAGCAAGAGCAGGATGAGCTTGTGTGTTTTTATGCTGGATGTGTGAGCGAGAGGAGGGAGGGAACGAAAGTCTGGACTGTACCATCTCAACTACCTGAGGGAGAAACAGGAGGGAGAGCGTCTCCTCACGTCTGCTTTCAAAAACACCAAAAACAACTTGAAAGTGCTAAATTAAAACGTACGAAATATTCAAGCGAGTGTGATTTCCTGGTGAAAAGCAGTTGAGGCTGCAGGAGGCAGTGCACAGCGGAGCAGGGGCAGTGTCCTCCTCACACATCACCCCTTCTCCTCCTCTCAACATGCTGTGATCTGCAGATGACTCAGCCTCGGCCATGTTTGCTCCCAAACACTGCAAACTGCTGCGGTTACATGAAAAATATTCCACTATTTTACCTGCCTTTGCTTTGGACATGATAACGAGACGCTCAACTGTGAGCTGTTAAAACACTTTTAAGGTGCAATCTATAAAAAAAATAATACGTGTGTATCATTTAGATATGACAATGAAAAGGTTTTGTTGTGCAGAGTATACAGGGGGAAAGAGGCAGAGGACAGAAATCAGTGTTGGGCGTGTATATTCACACATACCGTCAACTGCATATATTTAAAACTGCATCTGACTAAATATGTCCGTTGAACATGCACATCAATAAACAGACACAACACAGATTTACAAATGTTTGAGACCTGCCAGTTGACTCGATGGCTTCATAAACAGGCAGAAACTCTGAGTATTTGTTGAGATTTCTCCACTCTTCCCCTCAAAAAAAAAACATCTTCTGATGCAAACTGACTTGGTGTAAAATATTGGTTGGACAAGCAAAGATGCTGCTAATGTTGGTGCTGTCTGCACATTGCCCCAATATCCGTCAGTCAGTTTATACAGGAAGGAAATAAAAAGAAAGAACATACACAGAAAGATGATGCAGGTTCACTGCAGGCCAGTCGTGTAAAATAACATTACAATAACATTTGCCACGTACACATTAAGTCGTATCTCTGAAGTTACCTAAAGGGCACAAAGCTCTACAGCTGCCACTAGATGCTACTGAAGAACTAAAGTCCTACAGCACCTTTATGATTGTACATGAACTGTACTTCTAAGAACTGATCTTGTAAAATACGCAACACGTCACTGTAAAACTGTCTAAAGTTAACATCAGGCATGTTTGTGGTATTTAATCTGCATAATGACTTCTCCTTTTGATTAAACTGTGTAAGCAAGAGAGAAGAACGACGGCAATAACAAGCAGAACTGTCAAATCTGGTTTCCAGGAACAGGATGGTGCGACTCTCTTTACCTTTAATGCTACAAACAGATGCTTTTTCTAAAGCCTGAACAAAAAGGCTCCCGTTTGAATAATTTACAGGAATTATTTCCTTTTCACAAAATGTATCAGCATGGCCATGTTTGTCAATAATACAACCTTTCACTTTGTCAATAGTTGGACTAAAAGTGGTTCAGTCTGAGAAACTGAGCATCACAGAAGGCCCACAGCTTCACAGTAGAGACAAAATAATGAATCCTGGAATAAGATAATCATTAAACCCTAAATCCAATATTACGTCACCGCCAACTACAATCCTCAACACCCATCTGAAGCATTATAAGCTCCGTAAATATTCTAATTTAAAGTTTGCAATTTGTACAGGGGCTCCTAACAAAGCGGCGCCGTGTCGTTACTTACTATTGTGCACAGTCGATTAGCTGGTACTCGTTGGACCTCTCGAAGCACGCCCTGACCCCCTCGTCCTGCCACAGTGTCTTCGCATGGTCGTAAAACTCCTGAGGAGGAAACAGAAATACATTAATGACAACTATCAGTCACAGAAGAGCAACATATCCACTCTTAATGTGTGCGTTTGGTCAGAAACACGCTCAGTTTTCAAAGAAGGAAAGTGTTCTTACAAGCAGGAGACCTGTTGTATTATTGGCTGTGCATCTTACACCACATGTGACAGTGAGAAGAAAGTAAGGAGGACGGGGACGCGTGTCGTCCACCATGTGTGTCCGAGGGCACCGGGCGCTCGGCGTTTTTGTTGACACGACATGCAGTCTACGTGGTGCCCAGGCGATGCCTGCGTACAGGTCTGTAAAGGTAAATAGTGGTGGAGGGAAAGAGACGCCTCACTATACACGGGCACGATAGGCGGACTCCTTTACATCCTGGGACACTGAAAGGATTAACCACTTCACTTCTTCTGCCATCCTCTGTGCGTTTCACTTCAATGATGTTGTAAAGTGAACCAGATGGCACACGGGAGCTGGTAACTTGCACATAAACTTCAAACAACACCCACAGTATGTGCCACATATGTCAACAGCACCCGAGAGTACATCACCTCAATAAAAGAGACGCGCGATCCAAACTCCTCCCAAATAAAAGGGAGTTCTTAAAACCTACAGCTGTATGTTTAGAGCGAGCTTTAAAGGGCGAGTATGAAATAAAATGAGGCGTTTGTGTGTGTATTAACTCCAAGAAATAATCACTTAATCATTTAATACCTTAAAATTAGGAAAATACTTTTAATAGTAAGTTGAATATTTAGGTAATTTATCAAGCAAAATTGCAAAAAAATGTTCGTTCCTCAAATATTAGGATTTGCTGCATCAGGAGATTATTTAAAAGCCGTACAACTAAATGTCAGGATGTTGATGTAAAGCACAGATAAAGTGCATGTTAACTAGAGTGACTCAGCAGTGTGTTGTATGCGTAGCGCTGTTCAAATGTATTAACAGGAACCTTGTGGTTTATGTGTCCATGAACTGTCCTAAATTCAGGTCAAACACAGGCTACTTCCTTGTTCCAGAGTGGGAATATACAAACGCCTGTCTGTCTCGGTCTCTCTCACACACACACACACACACACACACACACACACACACACACACACACACACACACACACACACACACACACGCTGTCCCCGTCCCTCATGCAGACTGAAAAGCAGAATACACTTTCGCCTGTTTTATAACGGGGAAACTATGCTGTGCTCGTCATAAACAAGTCAACCAACCAAACAACTAAAGCCGAACAGCAACCCGCAAACAAATAATGGCTTCCCAACAGCATGAGAGGAATTCCTGGCGCAGCCGGAGGATTTAGTGGTTAAAGAGAGCACCCAGCGCAGGAAAACTCACAGGTCTGATTCCTGAAACAGCTGATGCGTCTTAAGGAAGTGTTGCGGAGCGAGACGTTCATCTCACTATAAATTATTATTATGAGACTTGAGTGTCAGTGCCACCTGGTAAATAAATAAATCAATCGTGAATTGACTTGAACATACATGTGCTGGCCCAACTATTTCTGTATTGTTGATCAGAAGTCAAAATGAGTTTGATTTAACCCCAAATGTCAATGGAATGTAAAGTTATTTGTGTGAGTGTGTACATATTGTGGGTCAAAGATGAACCCGTTAAAGTAGCCGACGATCCAACAGACGTTTACCATCTGTGTACAGTTGTTCACATTTGCCTTCATTTTCATTTTTGACATAAGAGGTTTAACTATTGTGGTTAAACCTTTGAGTTGTATAAAACTTGTTTGCTGGACGGTCGTACTAAATTTAACCTGGTGTGTAAATTGCATTTCTGTAAATACGCAGGTTATACACACACACACACACACACACATCCAAATGACCTTCTTTTTACCTTTTTTTAAAATTACAATAACACCTCACATCCTTGTAAGGCAACTAATTATTATTTAAATTTTTGCTTAATCTTCTGATTATTTTCTTCGACTTATGGCCAAGTCTATAAAAAAGATTTCCCAGAGCATGAGGTGACGGATTCACATGTTTTGTTTTATTTGAACAACAAAAAAATCTCAAATTTCAGAAACTAAAACCAGCAAATGTTTTGCATTTTTTCTGGGATTTTTTTTTTTTTTTTTTTTTACTAGAATAGTTACTAGTTGCCAATAATTTTTCTGGTGATTAACTTTCTACATCCTTGTTTGTCTCAGTTGCTTCAAACTACCACTTAACCTTAAGATGTGTCTTTAATTTCAATGTCAACAACCAGCTGCAGTGTGACGTACATGTAAAAATATAATAAAATATTTTCATTGTGCAGTTTTCCATGAAAGCAAACTCCTCGTGTTTACAAACGAAGCGCTGTTTTACATCCTTCACGCGATTCATTCACTCTTCCTCTCTCGATGTTATGCTTCCTCTCCCTCTATTAAAGCCCATCTTTCTTCTCTCTCCAGTAACAGTGACATCACAACAGCAAAACTCAAGCCGAGACCAGGAAAACCTGAATCCTGAGATGCTCTCCTCCCACTCTGGATCCTCACGAGGAGGTCGCAGAGAAAACAGAACCACTGGAGCTGGGAAGCAACAAGTGTTTGCTCAAGGACACTTCAGCAGGGCTGGTGCGTGTGCCTGCTTTGGTAGGACAGCTGACCCCGTTTGACGAAGGTCGTCACAAGACAACGTTTCCTGCATAATCACAATCACACTTTAAACACAAGCAGTGGGGCTAATTAGGTCGTTACGCCAATGAACGCATTGATTATCAGGCAAAATACACATCTTCCCACAACACGTGGACACTATTAACATGAACTCTGTGCCTCGAAACACTGAAGGACAAGGCCGGTGTTTTTATGTGTTTTAGCTCATTTACTTTACATCACAACATTACATTAGGGCCGAGTACAGCAACAGGGTTTTAAAGATTCTTTATAATACATAGATCATATTTTAGTTAATCATTCTTTCCCTTCATTTTGAGCTTATTTGAAAATAATTTCCTAAATCGACAGAGTGAACATCAGTTAAAAAACAAACAGAATGATCACAGTGTGGATCTGTAGCTGGAGCGCAGAATAAAGTGTTCCTTAAAAACAAACAAGCAGAGGTTGTGACAGCAACACGGCTCAGCTGACGCGTCTCAAGTCTCAAATAACCCACACTTTCATCTGCATTCAAACACCACGTCAGAGTGTAGGTTTGAACAATGTGTTACGAGATTTCCAATCATGTGCAGCACAAAGGAACCTGTGGGTGATTCTGGATGTTTATCATGTAGTGTAATTTGGTAGGACAGACAGGGGGACATGTGCCTCCACGACGACATAAACTCAAGTGTCATATAGTGGCAGGATGTTAAAAGTAAATTAATTTCCATCACTAGAACATTAACTACACTTTCTATTCATACTTAGTGCATTGAAAAGTGAATTAAGCCCGTGGATAAACAGTGAGAGTCCCAGACTCCAAGGTTTAGTCTCTTGGCTCGGACAATTAGTGATGTCCCACTGAGGATATAAAACTCACGTTACCATCAGGTCATTAGTGAACCTCTGTGTCAGGGGATTATCACCTGGGACCATTACCTGCTATCATCTACAGAAACACACACAGTTAGAAGATGTGTGCACCTGTTGCTAATTTATCATATTGGCCACAGATATACTTTAACTTAGCCATCTTTTAGGAGGTAAAAACAAAAAGGCGTGCGGCTGAAATATTCATTAAAATCTTCTAATTCATTACAAAACAACTACTGTAAAGAATGTTGTGAATGAAGAGTGTGTGTCTGACATTGTACGACTCACAGATGGAAACTCAAAGTCCTTCTGGTTGACGAGGTTGAGGATGTATTCGATCCGGTACTGGTTCTTCGGGCACGCCAACTGCACCGGCGGTGCCAGAGTGCTCATAGCTGTTACTATGGTCTGTCAGACACACACACACACAAAGAAAATACATTAAGTGTGGAGGACTTATGGAATATGCACAGGATTTCTAAGCGAAGCATCAAGAGCTGTTTTGGTGTTTTCGCCACTTACCTCAATAGCTTCTTTAATATTATTCTTGATGTCGTGAATTTTCTGCTTTTTCTCTCTGAAACAGACACAGATTTAGTGACAATCATGTTATTGATGCACAACAGTAACACACAGACTTAGGAGTGTCTTCACTGCTACAGGGGTTTATTATTTCACTACCATAAAGTGCAGGGAGAGCCTCTTTAATTTATCAATTTTATGTGCCTTTGTGATTGTGTCTGTACACAGTACTCACTATTATGCAGATGTTTTCATGCAAGAAGTGTTCACTCACACATGACCGGAAACTACCATGATCACCAGAAATATAAAAATAAGATTAAACTAAATGCAGTAAGTAATACAGATATTTCAAAATATAGACATAATTGTATAAATCTGAAAGAAATCTGATGAATTACAGTACATGAAATGTCAGTCTAAAACAGGGTTTATAACTGGCCATCATAGATAACATGCTCTTATTTTAAACATAAACAAGGGTTTAGTTAGCAAGTATTATCTTAGCGAAGTTAAAAAAAGGACAGGGAAGGAGTTCCATGTTACCGTGACATGGTACACTACAGTGAGCTGCATGGAGTTTGTTTTTGATCTGCGAAGGGTAAACAGACCTTCATTGGCACGCGTGGGAGAGAAATTATGTCTGTCTGCTGTTTGTACAAGACATTTGGACTCTGTGTGACAGAAATGTTTCTATTAAAAGGTAACCAGAGAGCCAGTTAGACTATCTTTCACCTTGAGCCTGTCAGGACAACAGCACATCGTGTTTACAATAGTTCTGTCAATGACAAAGGGCGAGATGAGCCCCTTTGTTTTGGGCCAGTTTTTACTTTTCACAAGGGACAAACTGATGCAAATGTTTATCGAATTGTTTAAACCAGAGCAATTTGCATTCTAACGTTTCACTCATCCACTCAGTTCCCACAAACAAGAGGCTGCACAATCCTTTCACAACTTCACCAGCAGGTCAAATCTATCAGTGGGTTATTACAGTCCAGGTTACGGCTGCATGTTTGCATCCTTAAATGTGAAGCACCTAATGAAAGTGGTTTATTTTAACAGGCTGCAGAGTGTCCAAATGGGGGAGCTGTTTTGTTACGGTCGGACTAGCTCTACACGTGCCAATTTGTGCCTCTTTTATACAAAGAAAGCAATTGCAGTAGCAGTTTGGACATGTCAATATCGCCACCTACAGTCAAAGACACTCAAGTAGCAGAGACTCTTTGATTGCCAACATGGAGGCTAAATTCTCTACAACATCATGACAGAGCGCAGAGGATCTTACGTTTACATTCAGCCAAACACGAACGGGTCAATACTGAGAACGTCATCGGTCACATCTCACTCCCAACTCAAACACAAAATACACACAAACTCTCATGCAAAATGCATATGCAAGCACACACACACCTTCCTGGGCTGTTACCATGTCACTGCTTTCATAGATATCTATCAGAGTAGATGCAACAATAACATCAACATAAAAAAAAAAAAGAAACTGCACCTTTGAAAAGAAAGGAATGCCAAGAACAAAAAATGTTTTTATGTATTGGACCGAAAAATACACATAGTCTTACAATACAATTACTACCAACTTTACCATGTGCGTAATACTCGTTGACAAATGGTAACAGAAAGAGAAAGAGAGAGAAAAGACGGGGGTAAGACAACCTGATAGTCACAAGGTGGTGGTGTGTGTGTGTGTGTGTGTGTGAAACTCCAATCATGAGAGTACGACTGCATGCCTGTGTGTGGTGAGAGAGCGGAGAAGAAGACATGACACAACATGCTTCAGTGACGATGTCTGGTGATACATTAAGGTGGATAAATGGCTGAAATCAATATCACAATAATTAAAATGTTGTAATATTATTCAATGTGTCAGGATATGGATTTATCTGCAAAATCTAACTAATCAAATTTATGTTATCTTTATTTATTGTATGGAAGCACGCTATCTTTATTTATTTATCTTTATTTATTGTATGGAAGCACGCTTAGCTGGAACCAGCGTCCCATAAACGCACAAATACTGGCACGGCAACTTTAGTCATAGCTGGTTGATAAATTCTTGCTTTGGGCTTCAACGAGAACTAGTAATTAATGTATTGGTTAGATTTTCAGTTAACTAATCAACCATTTAGTCTATACAATGTCAACAAATAGTCCCATCACAGGATAGACGAGGAAAATAAAAGGCAAGGCCATTTATAATGATATAGAAATTATATGAAAAATGGGTCTACAATCAATATTTTTACATTAATAATGGATTAAATGACAACAATGTAACAAACCCACAGAGAATTATCACCAGGCTCTGCAGTTCCCCTCAGCTCTGTGGAGCGTTTAGCGTCTTTCAGCTCATTGTTTTGGTTTAACGGCCCGCAACTTTACGGTCTCACAGCTTTTGTCACATCAGAGCTTTTGGGTTTATCCAAACCTCCAGGAAGAACACTGGGCTGTGATAGAGGCCAAACCGTGAGTTACAACTTCCGGGTCCGTCAACGTTACCATTGGGCCCAAAAAGAGTTTTTCTATAAATCAGCGGATAAATGTTCTTAAGAAAAATCAACTTCCCCGTACAAACACTTTAATAGCCCTCATTTAAAATCATTATGTCTTCAAAATTGTAAGATTCACTAATAGCCAAATCAAGAGTGAGGGCGAGCTGAGCCCGGGTTAAAGGAAACTTTCCTAGGAATGAACGTGGCCCCGCCTCAACGCTGCATCGAGTTCTGGTCCAGGGTTTGTTTTAGAGCTTTTTCAAACTGTCCCACACACTTTAAGTCCTCATCTCTTGACCACTTAACAGCTCCAGTTATACGTCTTGTCCAACAGAAGACGTTAAGAAGACGAGAGGGCTGAGTCAGACATGGCAATTGGAACCAGCAGTCTTCCGGTCACAAGCAAATTACTCTGACCCTTAGGTTACCACAGACAGTCAATCCATTCACCCAAAGTCTTTTATCACAGGCGTTACTGAACTCTTTCAGTCCCACATCAGTAAATGTATGTCCTGCCTCAGGATCCAGGCTTATTAAAACATATTACTATGCTTGTCATGTGGAGACCCACAAGCAACTGGCTTGTTGTTTAGGTTTTTAGCGAATCTTCAAAAAAAACAAAACAAAAAGGTGATTCATTGTTATGAACTTAAAAAGGTGACGTCTGACCGCACAGTCAAAGTCATGATGCATCATATATATAGTTTACTACACATAAAGGAAACAAAAAGGAGCCATACATGGCTTGGTAAACAAAAAATAAATCAACCAGATAATCCAAGCAATGTCTCTGATCTCACTCACACACACACACACGCACGCACACGCACGCACACGCACGCACACGTCAGGCGCTCTGAGCTGCCTTAGGTGCTGATTTTCTAGTCTATCCTTGCAAAGATGCTTCCATCACCAGACAAATACACACCAAGTCACTGACACACTCGCACACAGATGAGACTTTCCATTTGGCTTATTGAAACAAGCACAAGTCAGGGATGTGATCGTGTGTAAGAAATACTAAATAAAAGACTAAGAACGGCTAAAATAAAGAACTAAAAATGAAAAACATCGTTTAGTTCGGACAGTAAGGGGCAAAGCTGGGTGTCTTCTAATAACACTGCAAATAAAAG
>CALSBV010010840.1:132747-152212 GCA_943590825.1 Bovichtus diacanthus
GATTGAAGCGACTTTACAGCATCCAATCCATAAAATCCCTGTTTGAGATTAATTGAATTAACAGGCTCATTAAATGTCTTCATGGTAATAAAACTGTAATTAACCGATTTCTTCGACTCACTCCTACAATACTTGTGCCAACTCAGCTGCTATTTTAGCAGGTTTATGTTGTTAGTTTCCTTTGGATGGATAGTGTAATGTTTTCTCATATACTCTGGATTAAAGTTAATGTTTTTGCTCATCCCAGTCCTCACATTGATCATTCCTCTGTAGTCACACCAGCTCTTAATGGCCTCGCAGCCATGAATATTAGATACACTTCCCTTCATCCCACAGCACAAATATGATGAGCCAGCCTGACGAGGCTGTACGGAAGCTGTATGAGTATCTGTCTGAGTATCATAAATAAAGAAATCAGACTGTGATTTCACAGTGCGTGAATGAATGCACAAACAAAAAAAACCTTTTAGGCACAATCACAGTCAAATATCATAATATTGTGTGTGAAAAGTCACTGTTTGTCTTCGCTGTTTGTCGGCCAGGTTTTATGTATTAATGGAAGCATGTTTGCGGTCATGTAGTGACAGCGGATATTCTCCTGAGTTAGATTTGCCTCAATATGAGCATAGTAACAGAGATGCTGGGTTACAACCCATTATGTCTGGGAGAGACAGAGAGAGAGAGAGAGAGAGGTGAGGGAGGGAAAGGAGGGTGTGACAAAGACAAAAGCTAAGATCCTCTTCACACAATTTTAAAACAGGATTCTCCGCTCCCTCAGTGCTGCTCCTCACTGGACTGCCATCATCTCTGCTTTGTTACTGTGTGTTGGACTCAAGCTATATTTACTGTATTTTCACTGTTGCGTTGCAGGATGCTTTGACCGAGGCTTCACAGATGTTCTTCTTCACGTTGCTAATAGTATCTAAAGGAGCTGTTTGGGTGTCTCTGACACAAAGAAGGCGACATGGCCGGGGACCTCGTGGTGGGGATGCTCTATAACTTATTACTACCACTGCTCCTGCTGACTGGTGAGTCTTTTATTATTCTTCATATGCACTGATAGAAACAACATTTCTCCTGTGTCCCTCTCCAGAGTTCAGGTAGAGAGGGAAAAGGTCAAATGAGGTTTAAATAAGCAAAATTTCTGCAGCAATTTCAGGTCTTGAGATCAGAGTGAGACTTATCGTTAAGTTTATAGTGGAGATGATGAAAAATCCTACTGAATCAAATTGCTTTGAATTATTTCCCCACAAACTGATTTCTGTGGAGGCTGTTATTTCTCTATTGTATTGGCATTGGGTTCATTTAAATATGTTAGTGACAATTCCTCCTTTTAGTGGAAAAGGGTTGCATTGAAGGCAGCGTATCGATGAGTTAGACTTATTGTAGTAAAGATAGTACATGTATGATTATTACATAAGAGTTCATTCAGCAGACGCTTCTGTCTTATTGTTGCATATTGTTGGTCTTTTGCTGAATATCACTGAGGAAGCTGTGCAACACTGATTCAGTTTCAGGGGTTGATATGGCTTTTTAGTTAGGTGCATTCATATTTTATGATATACGAGCTGAGTCTTGTGTTTCTTAATTATTGAAAAAGTTTTAAAAGATATCACATTTGATTTGCTGACGGTCAAAATGTTTTCACACCGTCTGACAAGTTTTATGCTGCTGCCCTGATGTTGTGATAAATAAATAAATAGATCAAATACATCACTTTGCTTTGGCTTCTTGTATTCGTCATAAGAACAGTAGAGTTCCTCTCTGTTTTCTGATGTTTTACCTTTAACCACATACAATTTAAAATGTGAGTGAAGATGCCAAAAGCTCTTAGGTTACCAAATATATGCTAAATTACAGGAAAAGTGTGAAAAAAGGCAAACTTTAAATAGCTACTAAAGGGAAATGCGCATGACAAATATGGACATACGGTTAGTAAATGAAACAAATGTTCCTCGTCACACTAATGATTTTCTTGTATCTTGTTCAACCTGACATTAAAGTACAAGACGAAGAAGGACCGAGCTTATAATTTCATTATGTTACTAAAAACAATCTCAAATCCAGTGGTGAAGAAGTCCTGTGTACATTTACTCAACAACAATAATAAAGTACAAGTGTTTACTTTATACTTCCCCATATTTCTACTTTTCACTCAACCACATTTATTTATTAATTCAATTAGAAGTTACTTTGCAGATTCAGATTAATATTACAAAATCAACACATCATCATGTATTATCATCGGTTTAAGATAATGATTTATTGATCCCCGAAGGTGAATTCACAAGCCACCCAGCAGTATATAAAGTAATGACACTTATAGTACATTTACCAGCTGCAACATTAAAGTGATGGACGCAATAATTCCTCAATAATTACAATACAATATGTATTACTTTAAAATAGGCCATTATGCATAATCAGTAGTTTTACTTTTGGTACTTTAACTTTATTTTGATGCTAATACTTTTGTAATTTTACTTTTAATTAACATGTAATGTGACTTTTACTTGTAGCAGAGCATTTCTACACGGTGGAATTACTACTTTTACTGAAGTAAAAGATCTGAGTACTTTCTATTCAATGTTTTTTCAGAGTTAATGCAAAGACACGTCACTTGGTGGTTTAGATGAACTGCGGTAATTTCCTTTTAGAACATATCCGTATTAGTTTAAAACACCTTTACACCTACGCAGTTCATATTCTTCTTCTTTTCCTGTTTGTGATACAAAGAAGAAATTGCAAAAAGTAAAAAAAGTTTTCTGTGGACAAGTGAACCAAGTAATTCAAACCATTTCTCTGAGACAGATGAAGTATTTGTGTTCTTTGCTCCGCACCTCAGCGTCTTCGTTCCGCTACAATGGTCTGTCAGTGGTGTATTTCCTGTTTCTGCTCACCTTGCCGCTGCTGCCCAACCCCACCCTGGTCACCATGAGAGGTGAGAGACGCTCCAGAGACAAATTATATCATAATCTCACAAGTTTTTAGTCTGACGCAGTTACAAACATCTACACCTGCTTTAAATCATGCATGTGCTTTTTTCATTTGTGTCATTTGTGTCAAGATTATCATATTAAAATAATATTATTATATATATATATTTATCTCAGTGAGTTAATATCTTGTTTTGGGCTTATATACATTTTTCTGTCATTTATTGAGTTGTGATTTTATGGATTTTTTTTTGTAAATAAGCTGAACTGTAAACTCTTAAATTATGAATGAACTTGTAATTGTTCCGTCAAAGTTTGATGTAGGGAAAAACAAAGAGGGAGAGGAGATAAAGCACGATAGATTGTATTGAGTAAGTAAGTGTGTGTGTGTGTGTGTGTGTGTGTGCTTTCTCTGTATTGATCATTGTATTCTGGTGAATTAAAGTATCTGTACTCCTCCTCAAAGTACTTTGTAAAGGGGATGCGGTTGGAACGGTCAAATCAATTATACATAGCCTGGTAATTACAGTGAGGAATTAAAAGATGTGATGTCAGCATATTGACAGCATTTTTCTTTCTTTTACTTTCCGTCCCTCCGTTGAAAAACTGTTTACCTTTCAGCTTATCTTTGAGAGCTTCATAGATCCCACAGTTATCTTCATCTCCCTAATATGATCTCGCTCTCCTTGGGCTAAGTGGTCAAGTGTGTGTGTGTGTGTGTTTACATCCTGCGTGCATTTGTTTCATGAGGTTTTTTGTACATCCACATATACTTGGGAGAGTGCATGTGTGTCTCCCTTATTGGGAAGCAGAGAGGTTTAAGTGAAACGAGGCTTTTAGTAAAAAACCTGAACATCAACAGCACATTTGCAGGCTCAGCTAACGTCGAGCAGCATCAGCTATTTCTGCTGTTGTATCTCCAACATCTTGATTACAAGCGTCAAACTCCAGAGTGTAATTGTGAACTGGTGCATGTGTTTAAATACAAACAAAATGATTGTAAAGCGACCCATTTCCTGCATTTAATTATTAGATTTAATGTAATTAAATAAATGTATTAAGAGTATACGATATTTGTGAATAGTTCCCTCACACACGTAGGTGCAGTCAATCAAAGAGGGATATTATTATTATTTAACCAAATAGAAATTTTGGCTTAAACATTATATTATTATATTACATTATTATATTATATTATATATTATTATTATATTATATTACATTACATGTGGTTCTGGATTGGGTTCCACTCGCTATTCATAAATCCATGACTAAGGTTGTGTGTCCTTCCTACGTCGTTAATAACTACGAGCTAGTTTCAGATTTACTAAATCGGGTTGAACCATTAAAACTTAATGTTTTTTTAGCCAGTAAAGACTTAGTAATGTGTAAATCAGTTGCTTTAAAAAATGTCTAGTGAAGTTCGATCAGAAACAATCAACTATGTAATGCATTACCAACTTTAACATCATTTACAATAATAAAAAACAAACAGTTATAAGGTAAAACCAAATATAAAACCAAGACTTCTATTCACCTTCTCTACAGGACCAATGATAAAATCCACCAAATAATCAAGAGTTGAGGGCAACAATAGTATAAATAGTAAAGAAAATGTAGGTCTTATGTCTGTTCCGAACCACGTTTCCTTGAACTCGATGGAAAACGTCATGAGATCGAGGAAAGACGACCACAGAGACTCTGACTGCACTTACACCAGAGCTACGGGTTCTTATCTGCAACTTTATTTTTAATAAATAGAAAATGAGTAAAGTGACAAACTCGATGCTGTAAAATTCAAGTAAGAACTCCTGTCCAAAACATAATCACACCTCTAAAAAAGGATGTTTTAAATTCATCCACAGTGCACAACTAAACAGCGACGGCGGATGTTATCGACGGCAGAACGGTGCTTTTAAAGTTGCTGCCGCAAGGAATTGTGGGACATTATCTCCTTTCCTTTGGTGACGGATGGTCCAGTGTTCCCTATGCTAAAGGAGATAAAAAAGGAAGCATTGAGGCACTTTTACTAAGCATGTAGAGAATCCGAGCGGCTCTTATCATGGCTGCCACTTAGATACTTAACAAAAAAAGACGATTCGACCACCGAGGTGATCTACGCTGAGACGTCGCTCAATCACACATTTATCAACCTAGATGTGCCCAGCTGTGAACCTTGTAATCTACTTAAAATAACTTTCAGAATCACTGCCAAAACAGAAATGACAGAAAGTGAAATTGGCTGTTGATAACCTTAACTTATTTTGATTTAATCTACAGAGACTTTGTATCTTCAGAAACATTAAGCGGTTTCAAAGAGCTCGGAGCATCCTCACATAAAGTCGAGGCGCTCTAAAAAAAGACCATAAAAAAATGCTATATGGACACATAGCCTAAATTATTATAATAATAATAAGTACTAATCCTTCAAAAGATATGTTGGGCTTCTTTGTAAGAAACTTCTTGGATATTCCACCTCCAGACTTACACGTCTCACTTTAGCGGACTTATTGATCTGTAAAAGTGCTCACAAAGAGACAAGTTCAATTTAAAATACTGCCAACTGTGTTTCAGACGATATTCTACTGAAAAAATGTCTTGAAGAGAAGTACAGGGTCCATCAATTAGTGTGTGTGTGTGTGTGTGTGTAGCATCAGATCTAAGAGATAAAAGTAGCTGAAGATGAAACTTTTACAGCTGACAGGTTGTTCCTTTGACATATATTCACCATGACCTAACTCTAAATTTGCTTTTATCCGGTCCTGGTTTCTCCTACTTGCTGCTCTCTTCAGGTAAAACGGGTCAGTTCTTGCGGCTGATCATCACTAGTAGTCTGACCCTCCTGACGCTGCAGTGTTTCATGCAGATCCCCTTCGCCTACATCCCTCCACAAGGTAAGAAACTAACTTGGGCCACTTCAGAGACTAACAGTGTTATTGTAGATAACATCTTACTAGTCCTGTGAGTAGACTTCAAGGGACACATATGTAATCTGTAACAGATCCCTATTTGTCACGTAAAAATGTAAATCTTGCAGGAACAAGAAAAACAGTTTTGTTCCCAGCCTGATGACCATGTTTTGTTTAACAGTCAGTGGCCACTGGGAAGATGTCCTCTACCATTTGGGCATTATAAGGTATGGTATATTCATATTTCAGGGAACATATCAGTTTTATATATCCCAAAACTTTGAATAGCATCTACTTTACAGTACTTTCTAACCATTGCTTCTAGGTCAGTTGATTTGTGGTATGAAAGTCAACGCATTGAGGCTTGAAATGTGAAATTCATCACAAGTAACACGTTTTAATTTTGTTCCCAAACGAAATTTTTATGCACATTTTGTAGCCTAGTTTGTTCGCTCCCAACCAGCTGATGGAAACACGGCTACTGTTATATAGTAAAACAGTACCAGTAATGTAACACCGACTAATGGAACCACACGATTGTCAATATAATATAATGTCAATAAAGTCCCACCTTTCTGGTATGAATGGAGATCAGTGAAGATCAAACCTATGATAATGCTTGTGTGTTTCCAGATTCAGCTCGGTTGACCCCGGGAACATTGTGCGTCTCCTGGCCCCAGATGTAGGCCTCCTCTTCTGTTCCATCTTCATACTGAGGCTGTGCAAAAAACTCCTGCGCCCTGCGCCCCAAGTTAGTCTGCATGAGAACGGAATACCGGCGTCGGACCCTGAGGTAACTGTGGGCGCTCATCAATTGTTACTTTACAATGCGTTGTAAAGCACATTGATATCAATCTGATTGTTTCGTGGGTCTGGCAGGAAGTGGAAACCTCTGAAACGGAGTCTGAGGAAGGAAGTGACACAGAGGACTCGTACTTTGACAGCTCAGATGAGACCACGGTACCGGTTCAGTCGGAAACGCCGCAGTTTGTCCAGAAGCTGATAGTGTTTGCAGCTGGACTGAGGCTGCTGCTGTCAACAATCATGAACACAGCGGGGAAAGTGGTGGTGACTTTACTGCTGGGACTGGCAGGTACAATACAGCAGCTGGTGCGAGCATGCAGGTGTATTGTAGTATTAAGGGGAGACACTACAGGTGAATATATATGAATATATATACATCTTTAACTAATAGATATCAGCATAAAACTTCCCCAGCTGATTATATATAATATTTAAATATACAAATGAGGCATTATCTAATGCTATCTTTTGGTGAATTTAGGAGAAATCACAGGCGTAAATAGACAAAGTGAGTAAAATAAACACGTAAATGTCCTAAAACTCTCAAAAGAGACCCGTGTAGAAAAAACATGTTTTTGCCTGTAGTGTCCCAAGAGTTTTCTCTACTTCACTTTTTTTTTCCTGTTGGCTTGTCATACTGTGTGTGTGTCTGTGTGTGTGTGTGTGTGTGGTATGTGTGTGTGTGTGTATGTGGTATGTATGTGTGTGTGTGTGTGTGTGTCAAAAACACAAAGAACAATCCCCTGATATTGATTAACTCAGCGCTGGTTTGATGGATATCTTTCCTTGTGTGTGTGTGCAGGTATCACGCTGCCATCCCTCACCTCAGGTGTGTATTTCGGGGTGTTTCTCGGGCTGGTGTGGTGGTGGGTGTTCAGCCGCTCCATCAGCCTGCTGCTCTTCAGCTCCCTGTGTGTGATGATGGCCATCTTCAGCGGAGGACACCTGCTGGCTCTCTACCTCTACCAGCTGCCTCTGTCCCAGCAGCTTGTGCCCCCGGAGGATGTCTACGCCAGGTACAGAAGTCACTACAAAGTAGGATTAGATATATAATGTGATCAATAGGACTGATCTGGTGTCATTATTAAATATCAGGTATCAGCAATGTCATGCTGGTTCAATCTTATGCCACTCCAACACAAATAAAAACGATGGGCTCCCAGTGTTTCTGTGAATTACTGAGGACAAATGTTTAAATGCAAAGTGCGTCCTTATCAGAACGAGGTCATCGAATTCATACATCTTCACAGTACACCAGCACCTGTTTTTTTTTTGTTCAGGATTTATCTTCAATTACCTCAAATGTGGAATTATTACCATTTAAATTCACTTTGGCTTTTTATTTTATTTACGTTATATAGTATTGGGTGTGGCGATGAGGGAAAAGCACATATTTTTGCCAGATAAAAAAGATTTAGACCTTTTACTAATGGCTTTAGTGGCTTTGGTTGGTTTATCTCTTTTTCACTCTTTTTTTAAGTTTGACTAAACACAAGATCACATTTATTCTTATTCCTATCTAACTCTGCCTTCGTTCCTCCTCTCCATCTCCCCCCTGCGCTCCTTCTACCTGTCCCAGGTTGTTTGGGATGACAGGAGTTGTCAGAACCAACAGTTCAGACCGGCACGCTCTTGGTCTGCACCCACACGTCAGCTGGCCTGACTTCATCAACCCTTTGGTTTTACTGCTGCTCTACTACACACTGGTGGCTCTGCTGCACAAATGGGTCCACATCTCGGAGGAGTTTTGTGTGAGTGTATTTGTGGGAATTATGTTCTATTAGATATTGTATGTGTGTGATGCTAGTCACTACTCTACTGCTGCTACTATCATGTTGGCCTCTCATAGTATATTTCTTGCTGCGATTAGTAGCACTACTGCAGCTAAGACTCCTCCTGGTACCATGCTGCTACTGTACCATCAATCTGCTCCAACGAGGGGCCTCAAAATAACAAAACATTTTTGGCTCAAAGGCTGTTTTTCTTCCAGGAGGATAGAGGCTAATTTCCAGTCTTCTAGCTAGATGTTATTTGATTACATAGACGCTCTTGATTGAGGCAAGAAAACCTAACATTGCCGTTTAACATAACTTCCGACGACACCAAACACATGAAAATGTCTGTCCGAAAGCATTTATTAGTTTCTGACTCTGGGAAAGTGGAGAAATACAGTAAAATTCCCCAAAACTAACTAGTGAATCTCACTCTGAATCTGATCTCTTTTCACACACATTCACACACATTCTAAGTGATCTGCTTTTGATAACTAATTTAATAACTAATGTAAAAGGTTTTCCCTCCCATTCACTGAGCCGCTCCTGAAACTGTTTGGAAAAGCTAATGCTGGAGGGTTGGCAACGCTAAATACTGCTACTACGACTGGCACAACTGGAATTTTACTAGAATTACGTCCAGTGCTAAACATACAGATGATATTAACTTACGTGACAGGCTTTTAATTGCAGTCGTGTTTCTCAGGATACTATTGATGATGAGGAGTGTGAGAGTCCAGCAGAAAGTCCAGAGGCTCCTCCGAGCTTCTCCAGGGTCATCTTCATCTCAGGAGATAAGACGGAGGTAATCTACTAACAGGGATATGTTATGTCAGTGATCCATATAAACTGCTCATTATTAGGTGTTCTGGATAATAATATCATCTACACAGACGTCATAGTTTTACTGCTATTTAACCTCTAGCCATATACACGTCCATCAGCATTTCAAAAGTGGCTTGTAACAATATATTCATAACCAACCTTAGATTCTCTGTATGTTCAGCTTTTGAGCAGCACGGATGATGAAATCTATCTGCCTGACGAGGTGAGTCATTTTTTTGATCATGTTTTAGGGTGATAATAAGATGAGCCATGTGAATACTTGTCTAGATGTACAGTACGATGGGCTCTCTTTCCTCAGCCTATGATTTTAATTGCGGGGAGTTCCTGGCAAGATGTCCACAGTTACCCTCTACCACAGTATGAAGGCAAAGACTCCCCATCACATGGTAATCATCACACTTACATCTCTAAATACCTCAGCAACAACTGCTTTCATTCGTTTGTATAGATCGACTGTATGCGAGGTTGTCCTAAACTGTGTACTAAACCCTTTCATTCTTAACTTTTTCCCTCCCTGTGCTAGAGACAGAGGGCGAGGGAGAAATGGTTGACAAGTGTTTAGAGGACCTTCAGACTCTGACAGAGACCTCGACTCCCCCCTCAGGCCCCAGCAGCCTGGTCGTCTTTGGACGGCTGCTGCAAAAACACAGCTATGTCAGCGCCCTTATCATCATGATGGTAAACTATACGAACGTTCATTTGAGTTTGTGTGGTGAGTCTTTTAGCAACCGTGGCGAGAGCCATCATGGAGGTCAGCAGGAGAAGATAAATAACTGAAAAACATTGTTCTGGTGTAGGTGTAGCATAGGTCAGCTCAGTACTGAAGATATAATAATAATATGAAGAGGGTTTATATGTTACAGCAGTGCAAGGGACAGACCGAAGAGGTTGGTACAGATAAGTATAAAATACTATGAAGACTTTAATACAAATGAAACAATCCATTACATAATAGAGGTAGAGTAAGGTAGATTGTATTATACATTTAACTATCTTTTCATTATTGATTTAATTTATTTTACAAAACCCAAAAGATATTAAATGTACAATAATATAAGAGCAACATTTGAGGAGCTGGAACCAGAGTTTTTGATGTATTACCATGATAGTTGATTTATTTTTCTTTGACTGACTGACTGTCATACCCTGTACATGCTGTAAAGCCCACTCAGACAAATGTATAATTTGTGATATTGGGCTATATAAATAAACTTAATTTCATTTGATTTGACTAACTAGTCAGCAGGCTAATACAGTTACCACACTATGGTAGCATTAGCAACGTTAGCTACCGTTAAATTTAGAGGATATAAAATAATTTAACTGTTAGTTTGACAACTTGTTTGCTAGTTTACCTTACCTGCTGGCATTATCTTAACACACAGTCAACAAATTAGATGGAAAACAGTGCGGACATCTACCTTAACATTAAAAATATTATGCTTAGCAAGAACGGTAAGCTCGTTAGCTAACGTTAGCTTAGCGCCGTTAGCTTAGTAACGTGTAACGTTAGCTTAGTAACGTGTAACGTTAGCTTAGTAACGTTAGCTTAGTACCGTTAGCTTAGTAACGTGTAACGTTAGTTTAGTAACGTGTGATGTTAGCTTAGTAACGTGTACCGTTAGTTTAGTAACGTGTGATGTTAGTTAAGTAACGTTAGTTTAGTAACGTGTCACGTTAGCTTAGTAACGTGTAACGTTAGTTTAGTAACGTGTGACGTTAGCTAAGTAACGTTAGCTTAGTAACGTGTAACGTTAGCTTAGTAACGTGTAACGTTAGCTTAGTAACGTTAGCTTAGTAACGTGTACCGTTAGTTTAGTAACGTGTGATGTTAGCTAAGTAACGTTAGCTTAATAACGTGTAACGTTAGCTTAGTAACGTTAGCTTAGTAAGGTGTACCGTTAGCTTAGTATCGTTAGCTTAGTAACGTGTAACGTTAGTTTAGTAACGTGTGATGTTAGCTAAGTAACGTGTACTGTTAGCTTAGTAACGAGTAACGTTAGCTTAGTAACGTGTAACGTTAGCTTAGTAACGTTAGCTTAGTAATGTGTAACGTTAGCTTAGTAACGTTAGCTTAGTAACGTGTAACGTTAGCTTAGTAACGTTAGCTTAGTAATGTGTAACGTTAGCTTAGTAACGTTAGCTTAGTAACGTTAGCTTAGTAACGTTACGTAACGCCGCCTAAACTTGTTATTAGAAAATGCAATAATAATAGTTCAAAAGCATGACATTAATAGCTTATTTGCCATATCAATGACATGTGTATTTAGGTGTGGAGTATCACCTACAACAGCTGGCTGACTTTTGCCCTGCTGCTGTGGTCCTGTATAATTTGGATGATGCGGGACCGCCGCCGCTACGCCATGCTGTCCGCCCCGTTCCTGGCCGTTTACGGCACCGTGCTGCTGGTGCTGGGCTTCCTGAGCGGGCTGCGTCTGAGCCGGGCCGAGCTGTACCCCGGTCTGCCCCAGACCGTGATTAAAGACTTCGACCTGAACAGCTACCACCCTGCACCCTGTGTCCACCTGGGAGCAAAGGTGAGGCAGGCGGATGTAATTTAGTTTAATCTAGAATAATACATCATCATTTATTGGTTGATTTATATTTTGTATTATTAATCTAAATCTGCAAATGACCTAGTAACTAAAGATGTCAAATAATTGTAGTGAAGTAAAAAGTACAACATTTGCCTTCAAAATGAACAGTGATCATCTTCGTGATAACATGAGCATACATCCCGTTTACTGTCAGATCAGATTCTGAGATTTATTTTAATATATGTAGTTAAATTTAGATTGGTGTCTGGAAATACCACACACATGTTGGACCAGTGACAAGAACACAGAAATATCCCATGTGGAATAAAGCAGGATTGTTCAAACTTTCTCAGATAGTATTGTCCCATCGCTTGTATTAGGAAGCTGATTAAGAAAATTGGTTCTCAGGGTCTTTAAAGCAGGTGGGACAGGAAGCGCTATCAGAGTCTGAGAATTGACGTGTTATTTTTTGCAACTTCTTATTTTGGTATCAAAGATAGATAGTTGTCACACAATTCTTCATTAGAACCTAACTCTGTGTACTATAGCAGATGGTACAACAGTGTGTAAACGGCATGTTTTGTACTCATCATACACTGTGTGTGCCGCAGGTCTTCTACAGCTTCAGCTTCTGGTTGATGTTCCGTCAGCAGCTAAAGGAGAGACAGGAGGAGCAGAGCTTAAAGGAGGAATCTTTAGATGAAGTCAAAGTCGTGCCACGTAATTTATCTTCAAATTGCTTCTATAAAGATTACAACTTGTGTGTTGTAATAAGACCTGTGTACACAATATCTCCCTTCTCCCTCTATTCTCCATCTGCTCATCAATTCTTTCCCGTCTCTCCTCGTCCTTCTCTTCTTGGGGTATCAGTGGAGGAAAGTCCGCCATCACCTCTGGCAGCGATGCTGATCTCAGGAGTGAAAGGGACGCTGGTGAAATACTGGATCCTCTTCTGCTGCTCCATGTTCTTTGTGATCAGCTTCTCTGGAAAGGTATCTATTGACAGACTTAAAAACTAAGAATGGGAAAAGTCCCCTTCATGTCATGTCTGAGGGCTTGATATGAATTCAGGACACGACAGTGAATCTCACTGCTGTTATAAGCTGCATGCCTGAATTATTCTGCTCAGGGCTTCAGGGGAAACGATTGATAATATTTACCCATTAGTGTCAACATTTTACCCTCTAATGGTTTCCCACAGTGATAATTTAAAGTTCCTGTAATGCAATCAGTCACCATTCCACTTAATACAATGTGCATTTGCCCTGCCAAACACCGTCCAGGAAAAATACCAACTCTATAATCTTCCATGATTTTATGTGATCTTCCAAAAAATCAAAAATGTTCTCAAAACTTTTACAGGTACAGTACTTAGGGTAGTGCACACGATTACTTTGGATCCTGTAAATAATATAATGTCCAGTATGTGTATGTGGGAGCCAGTAATAAAAAAGTTTATTACAAAAAAATAAACAACAACAAAAAAAAGCTGCTTCTGGTCTTTTGGTTTCAGAAGTCCATGTAAACTTTGATAGATTTCCTGCATGTCAAGCAAACAAAAGAAAACATTTACCTAATGTTGTCCATGTTTCACTTGCTTAGGTGGTCGTCTACAAGATCCTCTACATTGTCCTCTTCCTCTTCTGTGTTGTCCTCTACCATGTGAGTGGTTTCGGTGATCTGGCCGGTAATAGAGAGCCAACATTTAGTCTGTGATGTAGGATTTTATTTATCCAGCTTCTCCAGTGTAACTTACACAACACCCTGAGTTTCATATAGCAGCTACATGTATGTTACACCTCTGAGAAAATGACCTATTAGGAATTTATTCTCTGAGTAGATGGTAAATGTGATTTTGAGATCGCAGGGCTCAATAAGTGGAGAGGAAATCTGCTTTTATAGTCGAGGTGTTGTTGCGTAACACACAGAGCCACTATAGTTTCAGGGTCATCTTACACTGTAATGTGATGGATCCTAAATTATCATCAGTGAATCATTCAGCTGTTGTTTGTGCATGAAAACGCTCGGCTCTTATATAAACTCTGCGCGCGCTCATCGATACTATTTTACAGTTAAAAGTATTGATTTTGACTTTTTTTTTTGCTGCTGTTTTCCTGTTTTTTTCTGCCCCATCTTATGTTTCTGCTGACCTTTTAGAAACATGGTACGCACTTACCTAATGGCTGCGGAGGAGACGTAAGACAAGACAACAACATTTGTCTGTTCGGACAACGTCAGCAACACCCTGGTGTTTTACATACTCACTGTTATTACGTTATGTTGATGTTTAGAAGATGCTAAACATTCAGGACACGCTGTGTTTTCAAGTGTTTTGTCTCAATACTGGAAGTCAAGCTCATGACTCCAGCAGTTATTAAATACGGAAACAGGGCCTTAGATTAAAGTGAATGCACCAGTAGAGTAAGTTGAAATTTGTTTAAAATTAAGTGCAAATAATGAGGTGAAAAGGACAGTTAACACCAAAATCAAAAATACATATTTTTTTTAGTGCTGTCTACAAATCTAGATTGTTTTGGTGAGAGAGATGTCAGTCTTCTCTCCAATATAAGGAACCGAGATGGCACTTGGCTCGTGGTGCTCAAAGTGGCAAAAAAAGACTTTTGGAAAACTCAAAAGCAATGTCTCTTTCCAAAAATCACGATACCTCAAGATAATCCTCAGACCTTGTGGTGAGCAGTTTCATGTAGGAACTATTTTCCTTCTACCGAACTGCATCTGCCGACCGTATCACCGCGCAGAAGGAAGCGAGCATCTACTCATTGACGGGAGATTCGTGCTCACTCGTTGGCCGGTGTAGTAGTAGTAGACGGCAACTCACACCAAAATAATCCAGATAAATAGCACTACAGGTAAGAGGAAAATGTTTCCGTGAACCTCGTGATTTTGCGGTGAACTGTCCCTTTAAATGCAGAAACATGGAATTAATTTACAATGAGTGAAACAGTAGAAAAAGTTGAGAAAATAATGAGTTAAAGATCCGTAGCTTCTGAGAAAAGGTATCACTGTCTGTTTTCTCTGCTCTTAAGATCCGCTACAACGTGTGGCGTCGGGTGCTGAAGACGTTCTGGGCGGTGGTGGTCGGGTACTCCATGGTGGTGTTGATCGCCATCTACATGTACCAGTTCAGAAGTGTGTCCGGGCTGTTCAGACAGATCATGGGCATGTCGGAGGAAGGGTGAGTTGTTGTTTTTTAAGAGTCTTTTTGGGAATGAAGCATGGAATTCATTGTTTGATGGTGAATTTTATCAGACGACAGACACTTCTCGCTTGTTATCATGTCGTTACACATGTCTGACCTTTCAGTCTTCGCGACCTGGGTTTGGAGCGGTACGACACGGTGGAGCTGTTTGCACGTATCCTGCTTCCTGCTGTGTTCCTATTGGCTTGTATCCTCCAGCTGCACTACTTCAACTCAGACTTCCTGACTCTCACTGACCTCGACAACGTACCCGTCAGACAGGCTTCCAGGTGAGACGGCAAGTGACAGTATCACTAAATGTATCTAGAAATAAAATCACTTATATTAAAAGTGACTCAAGAAAAAGCACAGAATCACTACAAAAGAACATACGTTACATCTAGTCAATATTAAACACCCAGCTGTCTACGTAAATGGAAGCAGTTTTACCTCTCTTATATAATATATTCAAAACAGTACAAATAAAAACAATGAATTTCTGAGCCTGCTTCACATAAACCAGAGCCATTGATGAATGGAAGTGCCTTTCTTTCTTGGGTGTTAAAACAAGCACATACTGTTGTTTCTCTGTGTACTTTCTATAAGTTGTGGTTGACTGCGAAACATGTTGAATATTTCTGTTTGTCTCATTTATTCATCTCCTTCTCTCCACCCAGAGAAGAAGAGCTCAGGAGTTCAGTCAAGGTGATGTCTGAGACGTAAGAGCTGCGTTTATTAAATCTCATCACAATTAACTGTATGTAACACAGTTATTATTGCCTGTGGGTATAATCAGCTGGCCACATATGGTGTAAATGTATTGCCTGTGAATCACATAGGGAGAACAATAAGTTCTGCTTAAAAATGTGTCAAAATAATGAAACATTAAGTTAATTATGGACGTGACGGTGAAATGATTATTGATGGTTGTCAGTGTTCATCACAGTAACAGAAATATCAGTAATACTCACTGTAACATTCTTTTACTTAATTCCCAGCATTAAAGAAAACATTGAAATCTTCCAGAAAAGGTAAGGATGTTTCTCCTACTTTATTATATCTTTTTGATATATAATTCATATTCATACTTTGTGTGTTTTGGGGTGAGTTACCTATAAAAAAACATTCTCTGCGACAACACTGCGACTCCTGACCCCGACTCAGAACTCCTTCTTTCTCAGTCTTTGTAAGTTTCTCTGTAAGTATGCTTTTTCCAATAATTGTGTAAATATTAAAGACATTTCCTCTTGTCCTCCAGGCTTGTGAAAGAGCAAATGGGAAATGGGAAAAGTCAGGAGACTCTGGACAGCGTCGGACTACAGACCTCCTCAGAGAAAGGAGCTGAGGAGCAGGAGGAGAAAACAGAGGAGGGTAAGTGCAGCTCAAGACCAAACGCTGCCTCTTCAGACTCCTTTTGTCGGGTCGAACAGGATCGGGACAAATTAAAATAAAAAAATGTGCTTTCTTATAACAATAAGCACTTTGTTTAGTGATTTTTCAAACACAAAATGGCTATAATGTTAAAGCGCTTGTGAGTGACAGTGTCCTGTTATATTAGGGCAATAGAAAAAAAATTAAAATATATAACAACTACAAAGAAAAATATGACTTTCAGCGTGGTCATATTTCATGTAGTGCTCTGCTATTTAACTATTGAACTTTTGCCGGTTTATATATTTGATATTCCAATGAGGGCTCACATGCTAGTTTTTGTGTTAAAAATATTTGGACTCGTTTCACTTGCTTCTTGAACAACATCTTACGTTTTCGTGTTTTCCTCTTCAGTTACACAGATATAGCGATGTATCATACGCTGTCTGAGCCGTATGAGAGATGATGTTCGGATGATGTCTGATGTCCTTCTCTATACTTTGCTACCTCCTCTACCTCCCAGAAACTGTGCCCAGCAGCCGTGAGGACAAGTGGATTGTGATTGTGGACCGGGCGAGCCTGCTGCTCATTCAGGCTGCGTTAGGACTCCACAGGCTCCAGGAGCAGAGCTGGAGGCTGCTGGAGCTGCACAGCCTCAAAATCGTGTCCTCTGGCATCATCTGGGTGTCACTGCAAGAGGTGGGATGTGTGTGTGTGTGTGTGTGTGTGCCCCCAGCTGATTATATATAATATTTAAATATGCAAATGAGGCATTATCTTATGCTACCTTTTGGTGAATTTAGGAGAAATCACAGGCGTAAATAGACAAAGTGAGTAAAATAAACATGATGTTTTCTTTCCAGTTTCCCCAAACTCTCAAAATAGACCTGTGTAGAAAAAACATGTTTTTGCCTGAAGTGTCCCAAGAGTTTTGTCTACTTCACTTTTTTTTCCTCTTGGCTTGTCATACTGTGTGTGTGTCTCTGTGTGTGTGTGTGTGTGTCAAAAACACAAAGAACAATCCCCTGATATTGATTAACTCAGCGCTGGTTTGAAGGTTATAAAAAACCTTTCCTTCATGCCAGAAGTGGAGGTAAAATCAACCAATAAAGGACATCATTTTTAGCCTTTATTCATTTTTTTTTTACCTATTTTGTGGAAAGAATCTCTGTAACCAACAGTTATTTTTGCTCAGATCAAGTGTGGTGTTCTGCGCTTACCTGCATACTTCAGGTAAATAAGTGAAACCTTGAGATCTTTCACAGGTTTCTCTGATGAACTTGCTCTTCCTGGTTCTGTGGGTTTTTGCACTCCCGTTCCCACGGTTACGACCTGCTGCATCCAGCATCTCTGCGGTGTGGGCCTGCGTCATGGTGGTGTGCAAGATGTTTTACCAGCTCAAAGTCATCAAACCCCTCGATTACTCCTCCAACTGCACAGCTGTGAGTGTCCGTCACTGTGTGTGTTTCAGTTATATCTCAGGCTGAAGCACAGCTGGATCCTCTGTCAGTCGGCGTTAACGTCGTTTCTATCTCAGGGTCTGGTGCCGTCCAACAGCTCGGCTCTGGATGATGGAGTGGAGCTGACGGGGAACATGGTGGAGCTGCTCAGGAGGTCTGTTCTCTACATCGAGCCCGTCGACCCCGTCTACTGGTGCGGAGCGCTGCGTAAATGTGAGGGCAGGATCCTCCCGTGTCTCAGGGTACGGTGACAAACCTGCCAAAGTCTAAAAACTTTCTATCTTTCTATCTCTAACTTTAAATCACAACCATCACACAAAACTGATTTTGGTTTTCCTAAAGTACATTTCACCAGGTTTGCTATGCATTCACTATGGGTAAAACTGCAAAAACGAATTTTTAGGAACTTATTTTACATTATAAGGACAGTATGCAAAAAAGCAAACAATAATGAGGTCATGAGACAATTTAAAATATAATAATCACAAACGGTAAATACAATAATTGTGAAAGAATACAATAACTATGTTCACACCGTTTCTTTACGTATTGAGTCGGTCATCTGTTCTGGAAACTGTGGGAGGCCAGCAGTGGGACAGCTTTTCTTTTAAGTATTTTTTAATGGCCTATTTCACTTGCCGCCAGCAAGCTTCTTCTTCTTCTTCTTCTTCTTCTTCTTCTTCTTCTTCACTGGGGATGTGTCCAGGATGCTGAAGTCCCACCTTTGGATTATGTCCCAGATCATCGTTTCTCTATAAAGCGTGCTCTGTGTTGCAGAACCACCTGCTGGTTCTCGGGCTGCTGGTGTTCGAGGCGACGGTCCATCGGCACCAGCTCTACTTTCGCCTCCATAACGACCTGAAGGCCCCGCCCTTCAGCATCATCTTCCAGGGCATCACGAGGCAGCACCTGGATCACGGCGTCCTGCCCTGCATCAAGTACTTCATCAACTTCTGCTTCTACAAATTTGGACTGGAGGTACTTTTCAGGGGCTGAAGTGTGTGTGTGTGTGTGTGTGTGTGTGTGTGTGTGTGTGTCTGAACTGCTTCTGCCACTGTCTTCTTAACGTGCACACACTTCTCCGTAGATCAGTTTAATCGTGGCGGTCAACGTGATTGGTCAGAGGATGGATTTCTATGCCCTGCTCCATTCCTGCGCCTTATTGGCTGTTCTGTCGCGGCGACGCAGGAAGGCTATCGGGGAGGTGTGGCCTAAATACTGCTGCTTTACTGCAGGGCTCATGGTGCTGCAGTACCTGCTCTGCATCGGCATCCCTCCCGCTGTCTGTGTTGGTATGGACTTTTGAATAATTCTGTGACTATTGATTCAATTATATATCCAGTTCCTATTTTTAAACTCCACAGTGGCCTCTCACTTTTTTTGAGAAGGTGGAACCAGCAAATGTTTGTGTTTTTGCTTGGTCGTCAACATCAAAATGTCACTGTTTGCAAAAATGCTGCACATACTGTAATGCTACTCTACTTTATTCTGTTTTCTTACCAGATTACCCCTGGAGAACCGCTCTTCAACCTTTGACCTCTAATATTATCAAGTGGTTTTACCTGCCTGACTTCGCCATGCGCCCCGATCCTTCATTCATATTCTGTGAGTTTCTCTCCTCTCCTCTCCTC
>CALSBV010010840.1:158631-178136 GCA_943590825.1 Bovichtus diacanthus
TGTCTGTCTGTCTGTCTGTCTGTCTATGTGTCTGTCTGTCTGTCTATCTATCAACCTCTATTATGCAAAAAAAAGTTCAATAAAAATAATTGTTTCAATTTAAAAACTTTTAAAATGCAGTTTTCTTTATCTGTCTTTCCATATATTGTGTATACATGTGCTCTATATTTTAAATATATAATTTTAAGTATTTCTTGTCTTTGAGCCTTTTATTTATTCATTTAATTGATCAATTATTACTGATGGCTGCATCCCATTAAGGTGAGCCTGGTGTCGTGCATGCTCCCTCACTCACTCCCTCACTCCCTCACTCCCTCACTCACTCACTCCCTCACTCACTCCCTCACTCCCTCACTCCCTCACTCACTCACTCCCTCACTCACTCCCTCACTCCCTCACTCCCTCACTCACTCACTCCCTCACTCACTCCCTCACTCCCTCACTCCCTCACTCACTCACTCCCTCACTCACTCCCTCACTCACTCCCTCACTCACTCCCTCACTCACTCACTCCCTCACTCACTCACTCACTCACTCACTCACTCACTCACTCCCTCACTCACTCACTCACTCACTCACTCACTCACTCCCTCACTCCCTCACTCACTCACTCACTCACTCACTCACTCCCTCACTGGGACACTTAACCGACGGACACATAGTTCAGTAACCCTCACGCTGTGTTTCCCTCTCTCTCCTTCCCTCTGCAGGGTAAAGAAGTGAACCAGGAGAGTGTGAAGCAGTTTTATGAAAACTGGATATCCCGTCAGAACACGCTTTCGTCTCAAGACGACCTAGATGACTTCCTGCCTCCCGCCTCCTCCCCGCCCGACGTCCCCTCCTCGCGCCACGCCTATGCCAAGCTGAAGAACCAAGCGTCCAAAGTGTCCTGGGGCAGCAGCTTTTCCAGGTACCTGCCACATGTTTACCTCTCTCACGTTTTTATTCTCTTTCCTGCTTCGTTTCCTCTCATGAATAGCATTCTTACTGTTCCCTCGTGTGCTCGTTTTCCTCACCTTCAGCTGTATGACGGACGAGACGATGCTCGGCTCCCGGCAGCCGACCCTGGAGGAGCTGGACGATCCTCCCGCCGTGTCGCCTGCTGCTGACCAGCTCAGACGGAGGCTCCTGAAAACAGCCAACATCGACCTGACCACCTTTGAGACTGTTGATCTTTCACCAAGGTGAGGGAGAAATCTTTGGTTTTAACGTTGTTTTATGTTTTAAATGCTTCACACACAGATCAGATAAAACCAAATGTATAATTATTTCTATATAAATAAATGTTTTGGTTTTTTTTGTGTTTTTTTTCATGCATTTCTTCGTTTTATTGGATTGTTGTCTACTGATTGGTTAGTTTTTCTGCTCATTTTTGTGTTCCTTCTTTGTTGTTGTTTGTTTTTCTCCTTAAGTTCAGGATCGAGGTGCTTTGTCTAACTCTGTGGCTTCCTGACCTTTCATGTCACATTTCTAATTTTTTCATTAACCGGATTTCATGAAGCCTTATGTGTGTGTAAATAAAGAAAATGAGCAATACGTGTGTGCTTAACTTTACTGATTGTGCACCTCTCCCTCAGGTTCAATCATACATGCAACTCATTATATGTACATATGTAAATGAGATGCAAATGATTTGTCTATGGTAAATCTGGACTTTGCATAACCATCGATCCATCTGATTCATGAAGTTGTCTCTATGCTTGTCTGAAAAGCTATGAAGATGGTCCCCCTCAAAAGATAGATCCCAAACAAGAGGAGGAGGAGGAGGAGGCTGAGGCGGAACGTGAGCGAGAACAAGAAGAGGAACAACAAGAGGAAGATCGCGAGGTGGAGAGGGAAGAGCTTAATGAAGAAGCGCAGCAGGGGGAAGAAGACGAATGCGCCGATTACCCAGAATGCACCTCGCTGAGCTTCAGGGATAGTGCTGGAGAGAAGAGCCTCAACCTCCCAGGATCTCCCGTACCTCTGACTCAGGAAACGAGGAACCTCACAGCCAGTGAGCTGCTGCTTAACAAGTCAGTACACAAATATCTTTTTAGTTGAAAGCATTTTTAATATTTTGCAAGAGCGAGACAAGCTGCTGCCCGACATTGTTATTATTATTATTATTATTCCTGTCTTTTCTTCCCTTCCCTCCATCCTGTCTGTAGTATGTTTGAGCACGAAGAGATCTCAGAGTCCGATAAGTTTTTCATGACGTTGCCGAGGCCGCTGAAGCTGCTGTTCGCGCTCTACAACACCATGGTGTCCAAGTCGGAGATGCTGTGCTACTTTGTCATCATCCTCAACCACATCGTGACGGCGTCGTTCCTCTCCCTCATCCTGCCCATTCTCATCTTCCTCTGGGCCATGCTGTCCGTGCCCCGGCCCACCAAACGCTTCTGGATGACCGCCATAATCTACACAGAGGTGGGTCGTTACAGGCGTGTGGCGTGATCTTCAGACGTGAGGGGTTTCAATGTGGTGTTGATCATCATTCTAGAACAGACACAAGGGCTGCCATCCGCTGTAAGTTTAAATAAATAATGAATACTCAAAATGCTCAAATTAATAGAATGGCCGACAAAATCTAAATTAAACAATGTGTCATTTACTTTACTCACAATACAAATAGTGCTCTGCTGTTATAGTACATAGGGAGGGGTGTTAGCAATTCTGAATATCTTTATATATATATATATATATATATATATAGTTTCTGTGCTCATGTAGTATGCACAATGAGGGCAACTTGAAAAAGAAAAATAGAGATAGAATAGAGAGTTAAGATGAATTAAACTCAAATGATTCAATCTGCATTTTTTTTTTTTAGGTTTAGTAAACTTGAAATACAGTGAAAGATCTTTTCACCTTTTATGTAAATGTGTACAAAGCTGCATGTTCACTCCTCACTGCTCACAGCGACATCATGAGAAGACATCGTGTCATTTTGTTCCCAAATCAAACCAAAGTGTTCATTTCTCTTTATATCGGCAAAGCAAAGCAGTTTTATTTATGAAGCACAGAGGAAGGTTCAAGGTGCTGGACTGAGACATGAAAAACAAAACAATACTGAATTAGAACAAATCAATTCAAAGTTCAAATGACATAATTCACATATAAAAACAGATATGACCATAACATCGTTTTGGCTTTATGAGCCCTAAAGTGAAGCAGTGTGCGCTGATGCCGAGGGTTTTCTATAACATGGTGACATTAATGAATGTGTGTGAGTCAAGTCCATGTAATAGTGGTGGATGGTCCTCTGTAGAAATGTAGTGGCTAATGTAGTCCAAACTGACTTTACACAAAGTCTGTTACAGGTCTGTGTATTACTTCTGCACGTGTAGAATAAAGCAGGTTAGTGTGATGGTACGACCAGTACACACAGAGAGAGGGACTCAGCAGCACGACTCAGAGACAGAACGATGATGATGATGATGATGATGATGATGATGATGATATACTTTACTGAGTAAAGTAGAAATACAGCAGGACATACAAACATGCAGGAAAATACAAGGGCAGAGTCAGGTCACAGAAACAAGGTGGATGCACAGGTAGGTCCTCAGAGTAGCAGAACAACAGGTAGGGATCAGGTGAAGACGGAGTCAGGTCACGGAATCGGGAACTCGGGGAACTGGATAAACACTGGAACTCTTGACATAAAGTACGAAGACGAACTGGCAACAAGGGACAAACAACACACAGACTATATACACCAGGAAGTGGGAGGGGACAACCAGACACAGGTGGAGACACTAACGAACAGAGTGGAGACAGCTGGGGACAGGAAGTAGAAACAGACACGAGAGGGAACATGCAGTTAACAAAATAAAACAGGAAGTACAAACACACAACATCTAACGAACGGGACCTGATAGTTAGTGGCTCCAGAGAGCTGAGTGAAGTCTGATAAATTGCCTCACGTATTGTCAAGTACAGAGAAAAGAACATTATCGAGTTTATCATTTATCACTGATTCTGTGATAATTCTGTATTATAATAATAATTATGAATAGTTTAAGCTGATGTATGATCCAGAACTGTCTTCTCTGTTTCTCTCAGATGACTGTTGTGGTGAAGTATTTCTTCCAGTTTGGTTTCTTCCCCTGGACCACCTCCGCCTACCGAGGCATCAACGCAGAGCGGCCCTTCGCCCTGCCCAACATCATCGGGGTGGAGAAGAAAGACGGCTACGTCCTCTTCGACCTCATTCAGCTGCTCGCTCTGTTCTTCCACCGCTCCATTCTCAAGGTGACCGTGAGATGTTCACCTGCTCGTTGAAATACACCCACCTGCCTGCTGCTGTGCGTCTCGTGCAGCAGGAGCATTGTTGCCCTGCAGCTTAATGTGTCTTAATGCATGTTAAAGTTTGTTAAACCTTTGTGTCCATGACTGCGCAGTGCCACGGGCTGTGGGACAACAAAGAGGTTGAGATGCCTGATTTTTTCAAGAAGATGAAGAAGAAGGTGGACAGGAAGAAGATGACAGGAGGAGATAAGACGGGCAGCAAAGAGAAAGCTCAACGCCGGCTCAAGTTCCTCCCGATCCAGGCCTCCACCTCCTCCCTGTTCTGCAGGCGAAGGAGAGTTGACTCAGCAGAATCTGATGGTGAATATTCAGCTCGGATTTCTCTTTCTTTCCTGTTGTCTATTGTTCTGCCCCCCCCACACTTATAGCATCTGTACGGTACGGAGCCCCTCTGGGGTCCTATGGTAAAAAATCCAAATAAAACCCGGATAATAAAATCCTGGCGGATTCACAGATCGCCATCGGGTTTCGTACATTTAATATGACTTTACTTTTGTGCCATTTTATCTGCTGTTGTCTCATTATTGTCATTAATATCTAAAGGGAACTTATAATGAGTCGGTGATACCTACATTTAGTGACCTTGTTGTACTTTTAGGCATTTATATCAATGTAATACGGTAATGTAACACTCCTACAGGGAGTTATATCCCATCATGCAGTGTCGTCAGTTTCAAGTTTATAGTGACCATTTTATTTCCATATAGTACATTTTGTTTTCTATATATATTGATTTAGGAGTCTCTTTATTTTTGGCACACTGCTGATATATTTTACTACTTTATAATTTACATGTTTATTGTTTTATTGAATAATTTACATGTTCTCAGTGGTGAAAAAAGAAGCCAGCTCCTTTATTTATGTAAAAGTAGCAATACTTAATATATATATTGCTAAGTATTCATATTAAAAGAATACTCCATTAGCAGTTTAAATGTTTTATTCAAGTAAACATTTGCAAGTCTCATAAACAAAACTTACTTAAGTATTCCGTGCGCACAGATTATTATCACCCTTTATGACTAACATTTCTCCATTTCACGTTTTCTTTTTTTACTCGAGAGGGGAAGCCCAAGAAGCAGCAAAGGAAGAAGAAGAGAGGGCAGCAAAACAAGGCTCCGCTGACGAAGAAGCAGAGGATCAGGCAGCAGATCAAAGAGAGGATGCTGCAGGCCAAAGCTGCCGTCATAGAAGTGTGCGTCGCTGACGATAAACCTCGAGGCGTTTTCACAATCCAACAGTTTGTGCTTGGAGAAAAGTGTGTTTTGACGCCGTATATTCTGTTTCTTCTACAGCGCACTTCACATTTACTTACCCATAAGACAGTTTTTCTACGACATCATCCACCCTGACTACAGTCCCGTGTGCGACGTCTACGCCCTCATGTTTGTCATCGACGTAGTCAACTTCATCGTCACTATATATGGATACTCGGCTTTTGGGGTCAGATGCTCTGCCTCTCATCAAACGGACAATATTCACACTTAAAGTGCATGTTAAGCGCAGTACGACACAATCATGCTGATCTTTGTCCCTCTAGAAATATTCTGCAGCGGCCGACATCACGGAGTCTCTGTCGGAGGATCAGGTTCCAGAGGCCTTCCTGGTCATGCTGCTCATGCAGTTCGGCACCATGATAGTGGACCGAGCCCTCTACCTGAAGAAGTCCCTGCTGGGAAAGTGTGTTTTCCAGGTGGTGCTGGTGTTTGGCATACACTTCTGGATGTTCTTCATCCTCCCCGGGGTCACAGAGAGGTCATCAACTGAGTTTATTATTCTCCTCATTCGAAATTCAAAGAATGATTAGGAATGACTACATTGAGACTGAGCAGCACAGAAACAAAAAAAGAAATTAAACAATTTATTTGTTAATTGTGTTTAAAATACAGAACAAGAAAAAGTGTCTTACTGTACAGGCTTCATATAAACCTGTGTGATAGAAAAGACAACATAGAACATTTCTTTACAAAAGTAACATCAGTTTCATGAAACATAATGACATTATCTTTTTATCTCTTATTTAATTTCAGGATAGTAAATAACTGAAATGATCTAGTATGTTATGAAACATATTAACCTCACCTACTGATCTCATAAAACTTCCATCCCTAACTCCAGTTATTCAAGACTTAATAAAAAGAAAGAAAGACTCTTATTTGTTGAATTTAAAAATCAAAGATCGCAGAGGGAAAGAAAGCAGAAAGATCTTATATATTTTTGCAGATATTTCCTTCTCATCGTGTCTTTTCTGCTCCACAGGAGGTTCAACATGAACCCTATTGCTCAGCTCTGGTACTTTGTAAAGTGCATCTACTTCGGCCTGTCTGCCTACCAGATCAAATGTGGCTATCCAAACCGCATCCTGGGCAACTTCCTCACCAAGAACTACAACTACCTTAACCTCTTCCTCTTCCAAGGGTGAGAAAACGGCTTTAATTAATACAAATAACTCCATTAACAACATGCAGTTATCGTAACTTTATTGAGCTAAGGCACATTTTCTACACTTTAAACACTTGTGATGAAGAAAATAAACGATAAAGTTTCCTTCATTTCCCTGATAAACGCTCTCATCTCCTCCTCCAGGTTCCGTTTGGTTCCCTTCCTGACAGAGTTGAGGGCGGTGATGGATTGGGTCTGGACCGACACCACTCTGTCTCTCTCCAGTTGGATTTGTGTTGAAGACATCTATGCAAACATATTCATCCTGAAGTGCTGGAGGGAGTCTGAGAAAGTAACTGACAGCGTGCTGCTCGCTGCACTATAGCTACAGCACCACACACTCAAAGTTATATTTAAATAATAAGAAAAGTTAAATTAAATATGTCATTCTCCGCCTTGAGGCTTAAAATGACATTAAGATTTGTATCTTCAGGGTTGTTGCCTAATTTTAACTCCTATACTTTTGTTTTCACACAGAAAACTATTCTGTTTTGAGCTTCTAAAATAACTAAATACATTTAATTTATGAAATGCTGGTCAAAATATGCAATTTGAAGGCATCAATGTGATTAGCTGTGACCAACACTGGTGATTTTATAAGACCATAGTAATGTGATTGTCATTCTTCCAGAAATACCCCCACACCCCAGGGCAGAAGAAGAAGAAGGTGGTGAAATACGGGATGGGAGGATTCATCATCTTCGCTCTCATCAGCATCATCTGGTTCCCGCTCCTCTTCATGTCACTGGTCCAGTCAGCAGCCGGAGTGACCAACCAGCCGGTGGAAGTCTCCATCCAGCTCAGCATCGCGGGATACGAGGTCAGGACGGACGCGAGGACATTAAACTGTGTGCTAACTCAACTTTTAGTGTTTACCGTTCAGCCGGCTGCTCATCTTGCTAAAGGTCAAACAGCATGAAGTGCTACAGTAAAAAATGCAGATGTGGTGTCACGTGGATAAAAGTCGCCATTATAACAAGTCGCCATCATTTACACGACAAACACTCTCATCCTTCTTTCAGGAAACACTAGGAGTCTATAGACGCTTGTGGCTCATTAGGCTTTACTGAGCTAAATGCTAACAATGAAAATGCTAATGTTTAGCAAGAATAATGCTTAACATGGTCACTGTCTTTGTTCAGCATGTCAGCATAATAACCTGTGTTAATTAACTGTGTCAGTGTCCATCTCAGGTGAGCGTGTGTGTTGTACTCCTGAGTGTCTGATTGTGTTTCCACAGCCTCTGTTCACCATGAGCGCCCAGGAGCAGAATTTGGTTCCGTACACACAATCTGGATTCAACCGACTCACCAAAGTCTACGCGACACATCCAGTAAGATTTTACTGTAAACGCCAAACTCGGACCACCAGAAATGAGACGATATTTATTGCAATTGAACAGTGTCTTATAGTGTCTTTTCTTTCTTTTTTTTGTCTCATTATGGGTTTTAATGATTTTATTTGTCTCTCTTTATTATATCCTGATTGTGTTGCGACACCTGGAAGCTCAAGTGTCTGTGTTTTTCAATATTAGTATTCAGTATTTTAACGTATGAGCTGCAGCTTGTTGATACAGGAGTGATTGTTTTGGGGCCTCCTGGTGGACAAATGGTTCAGATCACAGGCATTGAGAAAAGAGAAATGAGGATTTCATTCATTTCAGAACATTTATTGAAATAACTGTGTAAATCTAATCCCCTTCTCTCTCTCAGTCCGCTATGCAGTTCATAATGAACTACGGCACAGACGACATTATCGTCGCTAAGATCAAGAGCGACGCCAGCCTGGTGTGGAGCATCAGCCCGGCCAGTCGAGCCGCCATGATACAAGAACTCAGCAACTCCACTCATGTGTACATGACCTTACGCTGGACGCTGCTCAGGTCAGTGTGTGTGTGTGCGTGTGTGTGTGCAAATGCTTGTGAGCAATGTGAACGTGTACTGGCTCGAAATACATTCCTTGGTCTGCACAAGCACTGCTAAATGTATTTATTTATAAAATGCGAAGCTTTAATGCATTTTGTTTCACAAGTGGGTTTTTTTCTACTTATTCTGCTCTGTATGTTGGTCAGTTTGTGAGCCCTTCATTGTTTTACATCTTAAAGAAAGAAGCAGTTAAACTCATTAAGATACAGACTCATCCATATGTGCATTAAATGCCTGTCCACTTATATAATGTCATATTGGGGAATCAGAAATGTATCAAGTTTAATTTGACTATAAAGTCTTCGTCTTAAAATCAGATGCACGTAACACTGAATAAACGTTGGCGCGTGTCTCGGCGCTGCTCTCCTTCCTCCGCAGGAATGCCTCCATTTCGATGGTCGTAGAGACGGTGGGAGAACACACGGTGAAGTTTGAGGACAAAGCCTTGAGGGAAGGGATAGTGCACATGCTCCAAGGCAACAGCAGCAAACCTGTGTGAGTTAACGCGTCTGGTTTTATTTGGTTGTACCTGTTGTTTTATAACATACTAAAGATGTTGAGGAAAGAGAATTATGAACTCTAAAAGTACTTGAGTGATCCCGGCCCCATATGAGCTGAAATACTGTGTCATGTGTGCACCATCGCTGAATATCTTCTCCACTTGAGCTCAAAAGGTGTAAACGATGTCATTCTGTCCTCCAGGCTCATTAATTCTCTGCTGCCGAAGTTCCTCAGGGGTCCCAAAGGACCAGAGTCAAAGATGGCAACCAGGATGAAAGTAGGTGAGTCACGGTTTATGCAGATTTTCCTTTTATAAATTATAACTGCATTGTACTTTATAATATCGAAAGGCATCCATCTTGGATGAGGATCCGTTGCCGTTTGATTTAACCCCGACATGTCTTCTCAGAGCACTCGGACCGCCCGGACCTGCAGGCGCTCGCCTTCTTCAGACCCATGTCAGTGAAGCTTCAGCAGGCAAACGCAGGCTCAGAGAAAGGGGCAGAGCAGTGGTGGGTGGTGGAGGAGTGCTCCCCAGTTCTCGCCTTCTCCCACCACAAGTGTCACAGCATAGAGATCGTGGTGTTCAGTGATAAAGTCAGCCCCTCCAGTCTGGGCTTTCTGGCCGGACACGGGTAGGTAACGGGACATCACACCTGCATTATGACCTGAGGACGTTCCTATCCCAACAAGATGCCAAACTAAAATGTGTTCATGCATTTATTTCAGGAAGATTAGACTGTAGCTCTCTTCACCGTCTTCCACAACAATTCATTGATAAACAATTAATTAATTTCTCTGTTGAAAGGCGTAGAACAAGAAAGAGCATACCAGCAGTTTAACCTGCACTAGCTCCCTGTGTCTTTTACAAATGATTTTAAAGTTATTTGACTTGTTTACGAGGCTCTTAATGGTGTGTGACTGGCCTATATTCCTAGTGTTTGTTGTTTTATAATTCTTCACGGCCTCTTAGATCCTCTACTGCCGTATTTGTAAATACAAAATATCACACAAATAAGAAAATCTGCAGCTCAGATTTTTCAATTGTGCCCCATAACTATGGACCCTATGCTCTACCCAAGACTGTCTGGACTTTATCTAGCATTGCCTTTAACTCACGGTTACTCTTACTTTGTTTTATTCTCTTCATTTGACATGTTCTGTTGTTCTTAGCTGTTCTTGCTGTTTGCTGAGTCTTTTTTTATTAAGTTGTGCAGTATTTGCACTTGTTTTGATGTATTCTCATTTCCTCAGTTTGCTGTAAAACATTTTGAACTACACCCTTGTCTGGAAGGTGGTGTATATAGTTTATTATTATTATTATTAAACTCTCCAGTGGTCGCTCCCACCTCCTCAGCTGTTGTCTGCTCACAGTTGTATCTCAGACTTTTTCCGAACTCTCTGCTCCTGTCCTCTGCAGCATCGTAGGCCTGTACATGTCAGTGGTGCTGGTCATCGGAAAGTTTGTCAGGGAGTTCTTCAACGGGATCTCCAGGTCCATCATGTTCGAGGAGCTGCCGTGTGTGGACCGGGTCCTGAAGCTCTGCACGGACATTTTCGTGGTGCGAGAGACGGGAGAGATGGAGCTGGAGGAGACGCTGTTTGAGAAACTCATCTTCCTCTACCGATCGCCAGAGACCATGATCAAGATGACCAGAGAGAAGAAAGACAGCTAGAGTTCGGAGGAGTACGGGACGTGGCGGGTGAAACGCCACCTTTGTGTAGACGTATCCACTGAACTCCCATCACTCAAAGTATTAGAGCAAATAACATTTGGTGCAGTAGTCATTTCATTTTTACTTTGAGGCTAATTGAGCAGCAGGGGGAACTTGTGATAAAGTTGTAATCAAGAACCCTGCTGAAGCAGCCTGGAGCGACATTTTGAGTCCATTTCGGAACCTGCTGCTAACCTTAACCTCCATGGAAAGAGCAAGCAGAGAATTTTTCTAAAACTGAGCAGCACTTATATGAAAATGGATCAAACGCTTTTCATACCACAAGTATTCTTGCTGACGGTTCCTGGCTTGATTATGTTTCGATGAGCTCATTAATTGCTGGATTCACTTGTCTGACATGTTAGTTTGTTAACCAACAACACAAATTCCTAAGAAAAAAGCTAAATAAGTAATTTTCTATCATGCAGAATTCTAACAAAGACATGTTATAGTAATTTAAAAAAAAGGCACTTATAGCACCAATTAATCTGAACTAGTTAACTAAAGTGCCTGTTGGTTGTTATTTGCCAGTTTTTGTTTTCCAGCCCACTGAGCAATGCATGCACTTCTAATGATTTAGGATTCACTTACTGGTGTACAGTACACGTGACACCCTATTCCTTTAACTTAGATTCTTACAGGATCAATGAAATCTCAACAAACCATTGATACACTCATAAGTCAACACGCATACCTCTGTAAATACCATGTTTCTGTATACGAGTATGTAGGCTACTGCACCGATTTATTTATACCAAAATAAACATTGTTACAGACAAACATGCTCCCGTGTCTCGTTCTGCAGTGCTGTTAATACTATATTCACCAGACAAAATGCATTTCAGATATTCATCTTTAATACAATTTAAAATTACAAATGAAAGGGTAAGTACAGCAAATGAATTCAGGTCATCTTGATGTCATCCATCTTTTCTTTCTTTTCCACGGTGGGCAGGACAGTGAAAGGACCTCACAACTCAAGGGGAAACTATAGACATCACAGTCTCAAATCCTTTAGGGAAACAAAGAGAGAGAGAGAGTATAGAAACATTACTGAAAATGTCCTTGTGAAAACAATTGTCACAAACAGAACAAGAGAGTCATTCATATCATCGAGGGGTTTGGAGTTAATCTACTTGGATAGTAAACTCAACTTTATTTATTTCAAAGACTTCAAAGTCCAAATTTGCCCTGAAGAGGGTCAAAAACGGGGTGTGAGCAGTAATGTGCAGACACGTCACCTTCATACACGGGGCCGGCTGAGAATTGTGCATCAGTTTAGAAGCTATAGGCAGCATTGATCTAGATCAATTTTACCAAAGTACACAGAATGAACAACCTTGTCTAGGTAGACACGCAACCATGTACCAAAGACTGCTGTGTGAGCAAAGTTTCATTCAAACCAAAACCTCTAATTGTCTAATTATTAGTTACTTTGAAGATTAAGCATACAAAACACACCTATGTGCGTTTTCAGAAAAGATGATTCATTGTTATAGATGTAAATACTCATACATGAATTAGTTATAAATGATCTCCACCTGGATTAGGTACAACAGCATTAATATTCCAATTTAACAATACATAGGACAGAGGTTAGCAGAGGTCCACACGTATGGAATGAGTTTGACAAGAGTATAAAATGTCTTGTCTGTTTTCAAAAAGAGCTTAAGGCAGTAGTTGTTATTAAAATACAAGCTTGAATACCCTAAACAGCTGGGGACATATAAACACAGTAATTACTCTTCTCTAAAAATCCATTTTAATAGTACTGTTATTTCTAATTTGCCAGAAGTCCATATTTATTGTATCTTACTTATTTAACCAATGTATAGACTGATGGAATAATTGTTTTTGGGGACCATTTAGCATTCCGCAGTCTTATGTGTTTTTAAGTTTGTAAGAGTTATTGTATAATACATGCACTTTTTCCAATCTAAACATATATATTAAAAACTATCTGCTCAGTGTCTGGGCCCCTATTCTCAAGCTTCAGATAGCTTATCATTGTGTCCCATTTCACATATCTACATTATGTCTTATGATTGTACTTTAAGAGTATTTTGGATAAAATTAAACTGAATACAGCACTCTGAAAGGGGCCATTCAGCAAAAATAGGTAAAGTCACTGTTGATACTGTACTGTTTATAATGTAGCTCCTTTAGACTTTAACTTGTACTGAACCACTAGAAAATAAGTAAATGCTCCATGTACTTCATCCACCACTAAGACACCATTCAATGTCACAGCCGCCTCGCCTTGAAAACAGTCAATGATTCATTTAAGGGCTGATGTGGTGAGATTCTCTCCGGTGTTGGCAGCTTATTATTTGATGAACTTACATGCTACTTTTGGTTTGGGTTTGCTGACTTTGACGCTGGATTCTGCGGCCTTCAACGCCTCGGCCTTCAGCTGCGGCTTCATCGCCCCCCGCACCGCGCTCGCGCAGATAGAGGAGAAGCGGATGTAGCTGCAGAGAGGACACAGTCGTTAGCCGCATGCTAAAGGGCAAACAGCACTGACAGTGGAAAACTCAACTGCTTCTTTAACAACAAATAATGTATCTCATGCATTATCAGAAAGGGTCACAAGTTGAACAGTTATCGGGTAACGTTACGTTAAACGCATGGGTGTAAAAGCTAACTAAAGCTATTACAGTACGTTAGCTAGGTCGCCCTCTGAGGGATTTAATAGACAGAATAGCAACAATAACTTCATAAAAATACTCCGTTATAATGACAAATCCCTATTTACAATAATGTGGTCAATACTGACCATAAAGCGAACTCAGCAGATACACATTTATATATATTTTTACCTGAGGCCTGCCTGTCTCCAGTATGCGACCATCTTGCCTGTGTTGTGGCTTCAAGGACAGTTCGGATAAATGCGCGATGACGTCATTTGAGACGCGTCGGTCTTTTCCCCTACCCAATAAGAATCATGATCAATCATGATTGACAGCTTTGACGGTCACTTGTCCCGCCCCCAGACAATTTTAAATTCACATGTATATTTTATGATTTAAATGTTACATTAGGTCCTTCAGCGCCAGGAATTGGAGTAAGTTACCTTTACACATTACATGTATAAGTAACCACCACATTTAATAAGTAAAAAAAAAAAAAAAAAAAAAGAAGGAAGGAAAATGAGTTGGAACAATATCGTCGTAATTGTATTGTTTGTTTGTAATGTATTTGTTTTTCATAATGTTTTCAGGGATGTGAAAAAGAAGATTACGTGTCACGTCAAAAAAAAGTGACACGTTTATCCAACATTATTGCACAAAAGATAAAAAATATTTAAAAAATATAGCACTGTATACAGAACAATAGTATTGCACATCGCACTTGAACGCAGCAGTCATGTTGATGCTGCGTTCAAGTGTAAACAGTAAAACGTGCTGACAGGTAAGCAGGCACGTGATATACTGAAGGTCTATGAGCTGAGAAGGCTGATTTATTTGTGTGTTTTTGTAATGTATTCTATGTAATGTCTTGTCTTTCCCCCTGAGCCTGTACTTGATTAATTGTTGAGGTCGGTTGTGCCCGTCAGGGTGCAGCGCCTGTCTCCTCCACCAGAGGAGGGCGTCCATTACCGTTTCTCCTTCAGCTCCTCCTTCCTTCCTCACCTCGGTCACGCTGACATTTGGCGTCCCGGCTCCCGAGCTCTGACAGAAAAGCCTCTCAAAATGAAGATCTGGGCGTCAGAGCACATTTTCAAGTGAGTGGTTCAGTGTCCGTGGTGAAGTCTTGTGCGCGTGGGTCTGTTTAACGGCCGGTTTCCTCTCGCGCGATGAGTTTTAGCGGGTTTTCCAGACTGTCCGCGGCGCAGCGGCTAGCCTCCTTAGCTGCTCATAAGTTAGGTAACTTAAGACAAAGTCCCTCCGCTAAGTTACCTAACAGTTTGTCGTTTATTTTACTATATGTGACCTTCATTCGCCATTTTGTTTGACGTTCTTTCAAGAAAATATATCCTCTTGTTGTTCTTTATGAACCAGAAGTAAACCGCTTTAGCTAGCGGAGTTAGTTTAGTTTAGCCGTTAGCCTTGAAGCTAACTTTGCTATCAGATGTTGTAACGTTAGTGGCTCAGCCGTGTTCGTCATTTTAAATGTTAAAGGCTATTGAACCGTTTCACCAACACGTGGCTTTAATGGTAAGGGGACTTCGTGTGGTTTTCATGTGTCTTGTCTTTATCACAAGGACACCATCTGCCGCTGAATTTGATGTTATGTACCGCCGTCATGAGCGTTACGTAACGGGCTGTCTGACTATGCGATGGAGACGCAAAGATGTTTTCTGCTCTCCAGACAATAACAGCATTACATGTGTAACAGGTTTCTGTTTACATCCATGTTGGTGAATATGATGGTGATTCCTCCTGCTGTCAGACTGGAGTATTTTTGGCGATTCCTCCATTTTGATTCCGATCATTTCTCTGCACTTGCTCATGTTGTTATTGCTGTTTCTATGTATAACGAGTGACGCATTCAGGGTTATTTTAAAGTGGTGTTTGCATTAGGTTAATCATTAAATGACCGACGTTTTGCGTTAAGCTTTAGAATGATCTTCAAAGTTATTCGTTTGCTTTTGCCAAACATACTAAGTGGTGCAAATGCGCTCAATAACATAATCGATACATCTGATTTCCATTGCTTGATTTCCAACATGTTGTCACATATCTTAACAATGCATTTTGTTTTATTGTTTTTTTCAGACCTCACCACTTTGTATTACAATGTAAATATTCCCTTAGTGTTAAATGACCTTTTAGAAACTTGCTGTTTTTCATGTTAATATTGTTTTTTTAACAGCCACCCATGGGAGACGGTGACCAAGGCGGCGATGCAGAAGTACCCCAACCCCATGAACCCCGGTGTGTTTGGTGTGGATGTTCTGGACAGAAGCGTGGACACAGAGGGACGGTTACACAGCACCCGTCTGCTCAGCACGGAGTGGGGGCTCCCCAGCATGGCCAAGACTGTAAGAGATGAAACGCTTGAGCTGCAGTGATGCTTACATTGGGAATGATAACAGACTTGTTAGCGGTGATATCGTTTGACCTCCTCACTTTGCCGCTGTATAAAAGATCATCTGCCCACAATTGATGGCTGGACGTGTCCCTCTTCAAGCTAAAGAAGAAGAAAACTTAATAGTTCAAACAGAAATTCAAGACAATAGTTTTCATTATTGATCTGTGAAATATTTAGACTGTCAGACAGATGTTATTTTAAGAAACCTCACATGCCTCGTGTTGGGGTTTTGCGCCTGTCTCATCTCGAACAGTCTATTCTAAGAACATAAACTAATCCTGAGTTGTGTCCTTTTCCTGCAGATGTTCGGGGTAACGAGAACATGCACTTATGTTCAGGAACATTCAGTAGTGGACCCCAAAGAGAAGAGCTTTGAGCTGAAATCTACAAATGTAAGTGACATGGATCATTGTTAATGCGTAACAACACTTTGGTACAGTAGTAGGACAGAAAACAGACGCATAGTGTGTTTATCCTTTGATCGATTACAGGACGTTGTTACTGTTGAGAGATTCTGTTGGTTAATACGTCATTATATCTGTGGACTTCAGATGTTGTTTCTAGTGTAACTTTTATATCTCGATAACGATGAAGTCCTCCTCAGTTAGTCACCGGATTTTCATTAAGTAGCCTTTCATATACCAGCCCACAGTGTGAAGACTTTTTACTTCCTTATTGTTAGTTTGTTTAATGTCATGTTGGGAGAGACAATTTGGTGAATTGTTCTTTTAGATGTCAATTTACTTTATTCCTACTTACAAATCCAACCTGGTGTTGAATTGAGTTGGCTGTTGTCAGACTCTAACGGTGGATATTTTTCTTTACAAACGCCGGTGTAAATAATAATATTTATAATTGCTGGAGCCATCGTTAATATTAGCTTTTTAATGTGTTTTTCCTGCTTTAACATGCTCCCCCAGAGAGGTCTTTAAAGAGTGAGATGATCAGTGTCTGGGGCTTTTATGAATCTGTTCTCACTTCAGCTGCTGTACAATTTACTTAAATGCCTGTAGATAATGTAAATATTGTGTATAAGGGTCAAAGACTAATGCCTGTTTTATTTTGGCCTTTCAGATCTCCTTCACTAACCTGGTATCTGTGGACGAGAAGTTGACGTACAAGCCACATCCGCAGGATTCTGAAAAGTATGTTTTTCTTTTGTAAATGAGAAATGTATTATTTCTTATTATTATTTCTAGTTTAACATTGTTGACTGTCGTGTGTGCAGGACGGTGCTGACGCAGGAGGCTATGATCAGTGTGAAAGGTGTCAGTCTGAGCAGCTACCTCGAGGGTCTCATGGCCAAGACCATCTCAGTCAACGCGGGAAAGGTGAAGCCGCCCTGAAAGTTCTGCTGTTAACTCCTCATGATCTCTCTTTCGGGAACAATACGCCTGTCCATCACTACACATTAGGTTTTCTAACTCCCTCTGTCTGTCTCAGGGTCGGGAGGCGATGGAGTGGGTCATCAGACGATTAAACACAGAAATCGAGGAGTTGGCGGCGACCGCTCGTGGTACTATACGTGCTCCAATGGCAGCAGCTGTCGCAGACAAATGATCCCGGCCTTCCCCGCTGCTTTCTCCGTCATGATGAACCGATGGACCTCTCAGACGTTTCCCCTCATCTAATCTGCCAACACCGCCTAATAACCACAGCCCCACCCTTTGGCCCTACGTACGTTTGTTTGTGTGTGTTTGTCCCCCCTCTGCGCCGACGAGTCTGATACTCGCCGCTGTGGGCAGTGACGGGGAGGGTTGAGCTGATGACGGTTTAAAAAAACAAAACAACCAGGGTTCAATTGGACTGCACTTGAAGCTCATAGGACTCGTGATGTTAAAACAATTTATATAAAAAATAACAAAAAAAAAAACCACTCTGTGCCTCCACATCATCTCATCAATTTCTTCTTTTCTGTCTTCCTCCCCTTCATCTTGAACTTTTCATCTTTCTCTTTTTATTGTTTCCAAATCCTTGTGAGTAAGTTGAGTACTTGTAACAGTTTAAATGAAGTCCTTTTACTGACGTTTTCTGCATTGGCTTACCTCGCTTTGTACAGCAGAACAGACCAAAATATCTCAAAAACAAAAAGCCACCAGAGCGAACAGACTAACAACCGTCCTGAGGATTTCTGTCCCACCGGACTTTCTCACGGACGTATTTGTGGCGAGCTGCAGTGTTTGTAGTAAAAACTGTTGCAGAGCTCTCGTCTGAGATCTGCGTTCAGGTTAAGTGGCCTGACAGGAAACAGTTTGTGGGTGGACTTGCAAGGTGCTGTAATACTTTTGGATTCACTTAAGTTTGTCATTTGTCGAAGCATTTGAAAGAATTGGGTGAGGGAGTTTTGTTTAATTGACCTTTTTTGATGCAGATCTGTCAGATGTCAGCTTGGTGGACTTCAGATGTTCTGTGGTCATTCTGGTCTTGTTCTCGGTACAAGTTTCTTCACTTCAAGTCTCTCTTGCCTTTTTCTCTTCCACTGATGATGTGCTGTATAGTTATTTGTTATAGCATAAAAATGTGCGTATTCGAATGTCTAACTTATTTTCAGCATGTGGACTTAAATGCACTTAAAAAGGCGGCAAGTCGTTGAAAAATGCAGCGCTGCAAGAATGAGTGTATAATTACTGATGAACGTGACGCAGTGTCTTTTAATGTTTTGAATGTTCGCCGGTGTAAAAGGAGCTCTGCGGGGTTACGTTCAGGATCACTGAGTGTGCCAACATAATGTGAAGATTAAAATAACTGTTCCGATTTAATAACCCAAAACACTTAAACGATCATGAACAAACCCACTCGCTATGCTCTGTCTTTTTTTTCACACGGCCTATAGATGGTGTTCTTTATAGTATATTTCTATTTGTGAACATTGACAAAGGCTGTTAAATTGATTTTAAAAGCTTGTGGTGTTTTTATACATGTCCCTTGTTTATCCCACAGCGGACTCTCAGGTGCTACATAGTTCAGTTTGCCTCCTTCATGAAGACCACACTGAGATGAAGGCGCCATAATAGCTTTGTAACTCTAAGTTTTTCCCCTTTTTCTTTTCCTCTAGAAATTTTTAATCGGGACAGTTCTGCAGGTTAAAGTTAACATCAACTACAACGAAAGCTATTTCACGTTGTGTGTTGATGGTGCTGAGCATCACAAGTCTTCTGAGATGCTCAGCCTCAGTTAGTTCAGTCGATCTTTACCTGTCATTCACACCTGCTGCCGGTAAAAGCTTGTTCATAACTAACTCCTGTTGGAATCAGCCAGTCAGTATCCTCCAGTGTTTCATTACTGAAGGGATGTTTTTCTACGGGGAACATTTTTAGGAACAGTGGCTGTAAATAGGCTTTTATTTATATTTTCGTGGTGTTACATTCCAAGAATGTGAACCTGTAACAGAATCTAAAGAGTGCACACTGAAATGTTTCAAAATAAAGACATGTCATTGTTTCATGAATACTGTGAGAACATATTTATTTATTTTTGAAATGTCTCTACTTCCACCTGAACTCTTGAAGTGTAACAGAGAGGTATTAAGTTATAGCTGACTAGAGTGTATAGATATGAAAAATGTATTGAAAACAAAACGTTTTTATTTGATTTA
>CALSBV010010848.1:48195-66822 GCA_943590825.1 Bovichtus diacanthus
CACACACACACACACACACACACACACACACACACACACACACACACACATATTTAGATTACTTCTCTCTTAAATGTGATGCGTCCCCGTGCTCTCGCTGATCTCCCCTCGTGGTCGGGTTCATTGTGTCTCCACCACGTCGTCCCCGCTTCTGTGTTTATTCAAGGATTAACTTGTAACCTCGAGTTATTAATGGCGTCTTTGCTCCGGCCCGGTTCAGCGGGCGTCCACCGGCCCGCGGCGTCCTCGCTGCGTGGCGTTCAGGGACGGCCAGGAATAACGTGTCGGGGTGTTAAATGGAGTTCAGAGCGGAAACTATTATCTGCACATGTCCAACCATGGTTTTAATAACTGCTGGCTTTCATTTGATAATCCTTCCATTAATAACCTCCGCAGACTTTGTTGCTTCTGCAAAACTATTTTGTCCTCGGGGTGTTTTCTTTGGGGGGGGGGGGGGGGCCCTGACCTTCAACATGCTGAGTTTAGCAGATTAAATGCAGCAAATTGAGCTCAGATTTTTTGACGCCGGCTGAAAGCAGATCGTACGTTCGTGGTCGTGGCGGCGTTTGTTTAATTAACTTCATTACTCAACGCGTCAAAGATGAAACTCTCAGAAGTTTCCCTGACGAGGACGTCGTAATTTTATAGCAATTTATAACATACTATATGACTTCTTTTATTGCATATTTATGACTTTCTATGCATCATACTTTGATTTATAACATACTATATGACTTTCATGGAACAATTTTTATTGCATATTTATGACTCTCAGCTTTCTTTGCATCATACTTTGAATTTTTTTATGACTTTTTAGGACATTTTATGAATTTTCTATAGCTATTTATAACATTACACTGACTTTTCTATTGACATACGACTTTTTTACGACACTTTAATTCAATCTTTTTTGAAATGCTATACTATGACATTTTTTTATTGCATATTGATGTAACCGGTTAGTTTGAAGTCTTAAAAGGTATAAAATGTAAACTGCACGTAATCTGTTCTATTGTAATTTACGTTTTTAAATATATACACATACACTCAACACAAACATTATTTAAGCTTCAGGTTGTAGAAGCTCTAAGATATAAAGAAGCTGTTTCCAGGATGAACATCTTTGACTCAACTGCTCGTGTCTTCTTCTTCTTCTTCTTCAGGATCTTGGAGCTGCAGGAGAAAGGCGACCTGGACATCATGAAGCAGAAGTGGTGGCCTCGCACCGGCCGCTGCGACCTCAACAGCCACGCCAGCGCTCACCCCGACGGCCGCTCCCTCAAGCTGCACAGCTTCGCCGGCGTCTTCTGCATCCTGGCCGCCGGCCTGCTGCTGGCCTGCCTGGTGGCCGGGCTGGAGGCTTGGTGGAACAGCAACCGCTGCCGCCAGGAGCAGCCCAAAGAGGTGACCGAGCACAGGGCCCGGCGGACGGGCCAGCAGGGGGAAGACACTGCCACACTCTACTTTAAGGATCCAGCCGCAGACGCGAGCCCCGACTTAGTGGAGCTCCAGTACACCCAGCTGTAGAGGAGGGAGGTTTAGGGACGTTAGAGTAGAAGTGCTCTGTGCCACATCAGCCCAGGACTCATTGAAATCAAATTTGGTCTCTTATTATTATTATTATTATTATTACCCCTCCTCCATTTTTTCTTTTCCCCGTCCATCGCCCCCCCCCCCACCTCGCCCTGAACTGACAGACACCAGAGCTCATCTGTTTGTGCACGCAGCACACTCCACATTACCTTTTACTAATACGCTCATGAAACTACAGCTTCTCGGGTCCTTTTTTCTTAGGCAAACGGTGGCGAAGTCGGGATTCGTCTCCCAGCGTGTCCCGCTAAAGACAACAGCGTGCACCCCAAGACTTTACTGATTCGCTCCCATTCAAGTGCTCGCTATTGTATTGAGGTTCTGGGCTTGTGAGAGATTAGAGTTAGCAGGAGACACACACACGCACTTTTGGACATTTCACTGTGAAATCCTTACGAGACGTCAACAGACAAAAAAAGTAATTTATCGTATCCAAGAGCCCCTGAACGCAGCTCAGCCGGGTTAAACTTTAACGTGACGTTATCACAGCGAGCCGCTGTCAGCCTTCCTAAGTGCCTCCTGAACAAAAACCATGCAGCAGTCAATTACCACATCGGCCTCTTTTAATGAAAACAGCTGAGCTAATAGTTACACCTTCACAGGGTCTGAAGAGGAAAAGCAGTTAATTAAACATTAATGCACTCTAATCAATATTAATGAACAATAACTCGATGGAAGTGCAGATAAATATCAATTAACAGTGTCGAAACTGAACTCTCGTCATCAGGAAACCTGCACATGAAGCTGATTTAACACTGTTGTCTTTCACACAGCTTGTGTCCCAGTCCTGTACTTTATACTGCGTTCTGCTTTTAACTACCGTGCAGAGCGTAAAGTGCCGAATCAGAAACCTTTTGAATTTTGAAGCAATGTTTTGTCAAAGTCTTGACGATACGATGCACAAAATATTCCAGTTTTTACTCTTATTCAAAAAACAGAAAAGACGATATTTCTACTAAAGATACTCAACTTTCTTTTGCAAAATACCAGGAAGCCAGAGGCGAGTTAGTAACGCCTGCACGCTGGAGTATTGAGTATCATTAAGCTTTTTACATGGTGAATGGAAACAAACGTGCCACTAATGTTCCCATTAACATGCAGCCGCGGCATATTCCTGTAAAAGTAAAAGGCCCTTTAAATAACTTCCAAACTGTGCACGATGCTCCCTGGTGCAACCTAGTTTTCTGCAAAAGTTTTGCAAAACTGTGTGTTCTTTAAGCTTTTCCTTTTACGGCGAAGCACGAGAACAGACTCCAGCATGTGCAGCTCCTGCAGCTCGTGCATTGCATCAAGATGCTTTCACAGTTATTGCAAACGTTTGACAAGAACAACTACAACTCGGAGCTGAATCCTGCAGACTTTCCTTCACTTTCCGACATTAATGTTGGCAAAGACAGAAGAAACGACGTGTTTGATGAGCGGCTGAGGACAGGACAGTGTACACCGGGCAGTAACAGTACGCACTGTGTACTGGGACACAGCCTCCACATTTACTTTCTCCCAGCACTCACTTGAACTGACCTCAGACCTGCACTTCTACCTCCAACATTCACCTCCTGTGCCAAACACCAGACCCACATCCGCAGGCAGGTTTGTGTCACGTGACAGTTGGACGTAGTGGAAGCAAAGCTTTGACGTGGATCCATAAACTAAAGTGTGAGCAGGCAGTTTACGTTGGGTGTGTCGCCCTTTAGCAATAAGATTTGTCTCCAACATCCCCGTCCATAATCCCTGGTACTATCACTGTGTCACGTCTTATTGCAAATTATATGTCAATGTGGACACCCGTGTTACCTATCTCCTCTCCTTCTCTCCATCTATCCTTTTTACTTTTTTATTTACACTTGACTGTCTATGATCTCGTGCAGGTTACTAAGGATTACAGACTGGCAAGGGTTTCTGGTCCATTGACATATAATGACATTACAACTGCTTCATCGGAGGGGAGGAGGGACATTTGGACAGACAGAGAGAGAGGCTGGGATGAAGCAGAAGCTATTGATACAGGTCAGAATAGACCTCCTATACAACTATCAAAAATAAAAACAAAAAACACATCTGTGCCATCGCCAAGGTCCTTTTCTTTTGTTTTTCGATTGTAAATCTACAACTGAGCAGAAACGTGCCTCAAACCTGAGTTCTGGAAATAAATATAAAAGGTAAACAAGCAGATTTGTATTTGAGGCACTTTAAGTAGAAATACATTTCTTAACTCAGCTTTACCACTTATGTCATGTATTCATTTTGACTCCATTTAAACCATAAATTAAATAACATTACACGTCAATGATAAAATATCTAGTAATCTTTATACGCAGCCACTTAAAACTACGTTTTTTTTTAAGGTGGGAGCGCGACACAGAAGCTTAAGTCAGACATTTTGTTGATAAAGTTTTTATTCGCTCATTAAAACTCCCACAGATAAAAACCAATAAAGCTAATTATCAGGGAATTATTTCCAGAACCAGACGTTTCAGCTCTATAACAACAAACTGGCCCAAATTTATTTGGTTCAGCATCTGAAAACAGACATTTTGGTCTTTATTGCAACTGATTTGGATTTGTGCTTCTGCTCTATGCAGACGAAATGATAATTAAATTGATACCTGGCCTTGGCTGCTCCACCTTTAACACTGCACCCCTCCGTCATTAGAAACCCTTCTGGTTCTTATAGTGCCTTTCTGTTTCTCTTTGCTTTGTTTCCGTTGGTCATCTTTTAACTGTGGACACATTTCATGAGGGCTGACGTCACTTTTACATGTTGTTGGCGTGTTGAACAGAATGAAAAACGGTCACATTGTGACGCAGACTACAAAAGTCAGTGCCTTTCCATGCATGTCTATGATAAAACATTTAGATAAAGAGCCCTTTATAAACGAGCATCAGTGTTATCCTCAAGTATCCTCTTAAAAAGGAACTCGCAGACATGTTTTCTCAGTGGCAGAACCTTAAGCACCAAAGTACATAAATCTTTTAAAGTGCAACTTACTCACACATTAGCCTCACAAAGCCAGACTACATTGGGAAAACTCAGATGTTTGGAGTGCCACCTAAATAACTCGCAGATTAGCTCCCAAAGCTCAGATGTTCGTCTCAAAAGCATCTTAAAAAAAACACCAGTCTGAGAGTTCACATGTGAAGTGACTCGCCTGTACAAACCTCATGAACTAACATTCACCACTTGTTCCAAAGTCCAGTTCTGCAGCTGTTTAGATCTGAACGCTAAGGAAGTGTCCGATATCTTCGAGGATATCCCGAGTCAGACAACTGTTGGGAACCTCCAAAAAGAAAAAGGCAAAACCAACGTAGCTGCAGATGTCGAGGGACAGCTGAGCCAAACGACCACGTCCAACGCTTTGGTTTATGACCAAATACCTGCAACACTGGTGGCGTCCCATCAGCCTCAGCTGCACTTTGTGTTTACTGAGTCGCTACGATGGTGAACATTATACCGTCAACACGTTAGCGCTGTCACCGTAAGCGTGCTGGCGGTAGCATTTAGCTCGTAGCACCGTTGTGCCTCGGCGCAGCTCGCATGGCTGTCCGCTTTTCATCAACGCCTGACTGCAGCTTTAATGGCGCTGGCAGGTCAGCAGGCTAACGAGCTAGCTCTGTGTTGCAGCTTTGAACCCGAGAGGTTAAGTAGCTTCACATCACCGACGCAAAGCTTGTTGTCATTTTCTCAGAGCGTCGGTTAAACATCAATTAACCACGTAATTGGCTTCAATCGCTAACGGGTCAGCTGAGAAGACGTCCACTTCAGAGGTCACGGTGCAGCGCGCGACATCAGACTTCAGGGACAGACCTCTCGTAGTGAGCGATGCTGCTCTCAAAGGCAGCCTGTTGTAAAGCGAAGCAGAAAGTGTCCTCATCACTTGAGCACAGCCCACTCAACAGTTGCAGTGTTTGCAAAGTCGCAGGAGGGAGAGTGATTTAAATCCCCCCCACTGGCAGCACTCATTAAAAGAGCTGTTTGTTTTCCAAATGAATGGAGGCTTTCAGACGCCGGTATTTTCCTCCTCTGCACTTACATCTCCAGTCTGTCTTTAACGACCGGCTGAGGTTTTAATCCCAGGCATATATTTATTCAGGGCAGCCGCCAGTTTTGAAGCCTCCGAAAACATATTTTTAATGAGATGCCAGTCGTGAAACAATAACCTGAACGAAGAGGTTTTAATTGGCTCTGAGAGGAGCTCTGCGGAGGGATCATTGAGACGTGCTCGGGCCTCGTGGATAAACACGCCGTACGTTTGTGTTCCTTTAAGGTTTGAACAAAGGCTGCACCACAGTGGACGAGTGTTTCCTCTCTGCAGCTCTACCTCAACATGAACACTTTGCTGAAGGAACTTTGATCACTTTGCTGATCATTTTGATCACTTTGCTGATCATAGCTGCCTTTCAGAGACTCGCCGCCGCTCGTTTTATTTCCACTAATTGCTCATTTATTCGCTTTCCTGCTGATCAGGACTGTAGCTTCCACTGAACACGTAACATTGCACATGGTGGCATTTTTTAAAAGGCCCTAATACCAATAATATAGTGCTTTTAAATATAACCGTTCCATTAAGAAACACATGTAAAAATCTACAAAATGTAGGTTCTGGTCAAGGGAGGACAAAAATGTTTATAAATTAAAGTTTTAATCCTTAAGATGTCAGTCCTGGTGGTTTAATGATTATAACAAAGGTATTAAACACGTTGACATCTGATTACACTGCAGCCAAACAAACTGTGGCTTCATCCTCAATCTGACAAAAATGAGTTGAACAATCACAAAAAAGTCTTATTTTGTAGAGGTCAGCGCTATTCTCTGAATACACTGCATTTCCTGTGGCTGCTTCACAATAAAAGTCTCCCTGTTGTTGGTCGGTTGAACTATTTTAATGTGAAGCAGCAGTAGCAACATCTCACACATGTATTTACATTATTGAAATAAATTAATAAGACTACAGATTGATTTGTTTACAATTTCCTCAAAAATCACGCAAATCTTAAGGATTACTACTTTAAAATCGGAAGAAATATCTAAAACAACAGAATTTATTTCTGTAAATGACCTGTGGGCGTCGGGGTGGGGGGGGGGCTGCTGATAACACTGCAACATAACTGAATATCTTTGTGTATTAATATACAGTGTAAATGTGTCATGTGCATTGTTCTGAATATCACTTGTGTCACTGTGATGAGTTACTGTGACTAATTTCATTGTACCTCTGAGTTGAAGTGAATCCAATGCTGGAGCCAAGCCACGCTGCGTTCAGGGACATCACTGGCTTTATACGTTTGCTGTAAAGTGGCTGGTTGCTTTTAGAAATTCCCTCCGAATAACCGACGTCAACGGGCTGCAGAGACTGGAGCTGCGTTCATTCACACGGCAGCGAACAGAGACGTGAAGAGAATTCAGATCAGGCGCTTGATATGCGAGACACGTCTCCCGTCTTTGTCTTTACACCTTGTCCTTTACCTTCCTGTGACCCAGTGTACTGAGGCAGACCTGTGGTTCAACAGGGAAACACTTAAGTGTCTATTAATGCCTAACAAGTATGCATGGCTGCAGTCAGCAGGAGATGCGGTGTCAGCCAATGTTTGGATTAAATTGTTCTGATAGCGAACCAAATCTGTGATCCTGCTGCAGAGAGTACCGGCTCCAAGGGCAGCACGGAGAAATACACCACAGAGAGGGGGGGGGGGAATATAACTGAGCATACGTTAAGGTTCAGATAAGTAAATAGAGAAAAAATATCTGCCAAAACTCAACAACTCACTTTTACTTTTAGACTGAAAAAACATTTTTTTTTCACTTGAAATTTTAATCTTTTAACCCAAGATCTGGCTGTTTTATACTAAAAATTAAGCAGGAATTCAAGATTCAGATTCAATCAAAAATCAATCCTTGCTCCACCAGAGGTCTCTCTCTCTCTCTCTCTCTCTCGATATCCTGTTACACTCGGATGAACTGAAGACGCGCCGCAGCCTCAAACAGCTTTACAACAAACCACCTTCAGTCCGTTTGGCTCCAGGATTGTTTTTCTCCAGACATCAAACCTTTAATATTCACTGGCCAAGTTTGATTTCAAGGTGCACATACAATTTGGTTTCTGTGGCGACAAAAAAAGAAACAGGAGGCTGTGCGATAAGCAGTCCGACAATTCAAAACAAAAGGCCACAAAACAATGAGCGCTTGAGAAGCAGCAGACCTGAAACAGTCTGAGAAACCGGCCCATCGCCAATCTCAGCCTCTGTGTCCCTCCTCCCTCCTCTCCTCCCTCCCCCTGTCTCTCCTCTGTCCTCTTCCACCCCCCACTCCTCCTCTTATAGGACAAGGAGGTGAATCTGGAACAGGTGCATCGTCGTATGAACAGTCTTTTGGACGAGGACTTGGCCCACAAGCAGATCCCCGGCCCCTCTATCGAGATCTCTGCGCTGGACATCGGCAGCATGCAGCCCAGCCAGGCCTCTCTGATGCCGGGGCCGGAGTCCGTGCGGGACTACCCGCCCTCGGGCCTCGCTGTGACCACCTTCCTCCCCGGGGAGGGGGGCCCGCCTCCTCCTCTTCCCCACCCTCACCATGGGGGGACCCTAGGCAGGACGCACCCTCTGTCCCAGGGCCCTGGCAGCAACACGTTGCCCCTGCACCATCCGCTCAGCAGCACCAGCCTCAGCGGCACCATGCAGTGCAAACACAGGGCGCCCAACGGGGGGCTCTTCCGGCAGAGCCCTGGCAAGACACCCATGCCAATGTCCTACCAGGCAGTCTCCGCAGGACCCATACCCGAAGCCATTGAGGCCACCCACAGTACATCCATATAGTTCTAGGAGGGGGGACGGGGTGGGACGGGAAGGGGTAAGTCGCTCTCTGGACTTTGTTCCGGTTTTGGATTTGAGGCGGGTTGGGGATCTCCAGAGCAAAATTATTATAGAAGGAAAAAAAAAAAAAAAACGTGTACAAAGTAAAAACGATTTTGTATCTCACTACCTGTTCAGAAAAAATGTTATTAAGAAAAATAAATTTAAAAAAGCGGGGAGGCGGGCGGGTGTAATTTTTCTCTTGTACATATCTGTAAATACCAAGAGAACGAAGTGAGGTTAAAGTGTATTTTGAATATTCTCAATTTTTTGAAGTTGAGTTATAAAAAACCAACAAAACGAGATAAAAAAATATATATATACATTGATGAAAAAGTTATGACTGTTTGAATGGCTTTGTAAATTTTGTTCAATATGAAACAATGACGCGAAATTCATTGTGATTGTTTTCTAAGTGCCGAAATTAAACGATGTCTCTCCACAACTCATCGATGTAAACAACTACCCATGATGCACCGCTGTAGGGACATTTTAGTGTTGGACACCTACTGTTATGCACCTCTGTACCAACCCTATATATATCTTCAGCATCAGACGAAAATGATCACAATTTTTCTTTTTTTTTCATTTGTATTAAATATATAATATACATTGTTTTTTCAAATCAAAAGTCTACATTCATTTTCTTACGTTGACTGTAAATGGTGTATCGTTCAACAATGGGGGGGGGCGGGACAAATGGATTTTTATCTGGTTAATATTTTACACACCGCTTGTTTTTATAGTACCTTTTTATTTGGCACCAGTACTGTCCAGGGGAGGGGGGAGGAGCTTCAGTAAAGCGCGGAGAGACGGAGGAAGGAGACTGTTGGCGGCTCCGATGACTTGATGCTTCTTCTTTTGTTTTTTATTATTTAGGGATATAAAATGCTGTAGATGCACTGGTCCAGTCAAATACATCTGAGTACAATAAGAAATCAATGCTCTCTTCAGATTCAAACAACAGTTTGTATTTTCGATTTTAACTGTCAGCCCTTAACCGCAAACGTGGGCCGTGTTCGACGCATCAAGTATATTGTTGCTCTAATAATGTGTGTGAGTTCACACCAACGCAGAGCCGGAGGGTCGACCGCCACGAAGCGGCACGAGTTTCTCTAGAGATGGAAACGTGTTGCAACTTTGGTGGAAGCGGAAAACTATCGGACAGATTCCCATGAAGTTTGGTACAAACATTCATCGTTGGTGATCTCGAGAGTTTTCATCTCGCAGCAAAGTTTGGATCCCAACTTTCTTCCACTTGAGCAGTTGAACGATTCTCGCCATTGATTCCTAAAATCTTGGAACCAAAATGCATCGATTTTTGCTGTTAAAATTTGTGCATTTAGTCCAGATTTGTCTTGCAGAGATGGATTATTGAAACAGCTTTATATATACCAGCACTGCTTACTGTCCGAGACTCATCTTATAAAGGAGGAGGAGAGAAAACGTTGGGTACAAACATTCATGAGATTTTTACTCCAGCATCACTAGCGTACTGACATTCCCCGGTTACAAACTACAACTGCTGACAAAATAAAAGTTTGGATCCCAACTTTCATCCATTTTACAATTTAGTTTTCTTTAAATCGACCTTCCAGCCTCACACATCCAACCATTGATTCCTAAATGTTGGAACCAAAATGCATCGACTTTTGCGGTCACAAAGATATTTATGTCTCAGATAGAGATGGGCATTGTACCAACACCATCGGTACTCCATGGTTTTAATCCAGGGAGGTAACGTGGGGGAAAAAGTTCATTTGCCCATCACAGAGAGTTTTAGGGTAACGATTCTGACCAATGACAAACCGGTACCAATTTAGGAGCAGTTCTCGTTACGCATCCCTACAAAAAATATGAGCATCAGCACTAAATTTATTTTGTTCTTATTGCTTTCAAATTGACAAACATGGCGCACCAGGAAGTTGTGACTCCACTGCTTCACGTGGTGACATGAAGCGTCTGGTCCCAACAACACAAACGTCCTGATAATAAAGAAAAGGTCCAGCGGGCTCAGAACAAACAAGAGTAACGAAGGCGAAAACACAAAAGTTCCAAAAAAGAAGAAAAGTCCAATGAAAGTAAAAAGGCCTTTAATCAGACGGCTATTTTATGGTGAAATACTAAAAACATAAGACTAAGAATTCTGATGTTACCCAGCTCAAGTTTAACATCTACAAATACTGTCCATGTTTTTAGAATTCCCCCATGAAACATCCATCTGATTCAAGGCTTTTTGTACTTTCTGCATTGGACATTTCTTTAGTTTTGTTAAAGAATATTTGCCTCTTGTGCTGCTGCACGGCTCATCTCAACCTGAAAGCCCTTTTACCCAGAAATACTTGGTTGCCATCACGTTCTTGCTCCGAGCGACTCTTAAGTTTTTGGCGTTTTTAATTTTTTTGGGCCAAATACAAGAAGCAAATGAGACAAACTGCGAAGGCACAGTCGGTGTCGTGAGCCCAACAGTCTCCGGCCTTTCTTTCTTTGTTATATTTAACCTGAAGAAAAAAAAAAAAGTCTTGTAGAAAGAACTATCAGCTATATAGATACGTCTTTACTTTTTATACTAGAGAATTTAATGTCAAACACTTGTATACAGGTTTTTTTTTTTCTTTCTTGCAGTTATTTGAGTCAGAAAAGTGCGAGTGACAGTGAGAGGCCTCATATTCCCCACAATCCATTGCTGATGAGATCCACGACCAAGGATCTGATGATGTTTGCTAAACACTAGATTGTTCTTTTCTGTATGGAATACTGTATGACAGCAGGATATATGAAACCACACGCTTCACTCCTTTCTCTGATTTCATAAGTGCAATTAATGTGCATTTATGGGCCTGATGAGCTCTGACTTTTCATTTGTGCGACAGTAAAAGTTTGAACCGCAGCTTTAACGGTGAATCTTAACTCCACAGAATGAAGGGCTTTATTCCTAGAATTCATTTTGTTGTCAGACAGAAGGGGAATGGTTGACAGATTTATATCCAAAGTCTTTCATTTAAAGATTTAAAACGATGCAAACTGTCCCAAATGACATCTGCTCAGTTCTTAACAATATAATCTGAATTTATGACGATATCTTCAGACGAGAACGTCGGTGTTGGTTCCCTGATGACGTTCAGTCACCTTTTTTATGTCTAATGCCAACGTTTTTTAAAAATTTTCTACAATATCCGTACATTGGCGTGACTGTGAGGCTCAGGTCAGAGGAAGACTGCGGTTACGTTTAAGGAACGTTTGACGTGAGGCGAATAAAACACACTTGGCGAGCGTGAAGCCCATTCCGGACTCATACACGGAAAGCTGCGGACACGTCATACTTCCGTTTCTCGCCTTCGACCACCACGCAACCATTTCTAGCGAAGGGCTGATCGCAACACGCCGGCGGTACGCGGACATCCGCCCAACGCCTTCGCGGACGATACATCGGCTTTAGCGCTCCGTGCATTACTTCGTGATTCGGACACTTCGCATTTCTACACGAGAAGAAAACAAACAAACGTTTTGAATACGAGTCATGTGACAGTTTTAGCCTCGTCCAGTATGCGACGTTCCTGAAGTGCATCTTTTTAAATTTGCAACAGGAGGAATGTAAACACGACGGTGAACACACAGTACTTCCTGCAGGAGCGCCCAGCGTTGGCATTGGACGTAAATCATTAGCACTGAATTGTCTAACAGACGCTTAATTCCTCGTGGAACTGCACAGATTTGAGACAAAGTTTCCTAAAACGATAGAAATCAGCCTGACTGTCGGACCAACGAACTTCTTCTGGTGCTTCAAATCGTGGGGAAAGTTTTAAATGTTCAACATGTGATCTTTTCTTTTCTCTGCAGAAATGACTTATAAATGAATTTTGTTCAGAAAACACTGACTTTGTTACATCTCTGCCAAAAAAAGGTGTCAAAAAGCGAATGTTCTGTCGTGTCCTGTGTGAATACGGATTCTCCAGCTGAGTGAACCGCGCCGCGTGGACGTGGACCGCCAGACTCGTCTCCGCTGACGTACCGGGATGTTTTCTAACTGTGGCGTTGCTTTTTCACACTGTGCTCCGCAACACGGCGGACGGACAGGCGCACCGCAAGGACCCTGAGGTTGTTTTGATTGGTCAGAAGACAGGAAGTGAACAGGAAGTGTGTGTGTGTGTGTGTGTGTCACCCCCTTTATGTTAAAACTCCAGCGTCAGAAGATGAAAACATGAACTGTCATAGCATATAGTCCGTCACAGTCCATCGAAGGGAGACCCTTATTTTATTTATGAATATGCTGCTTGGAGTTTCTTAATCTTTAATAAAGAAATATGGTTTACAAACGTGTTTCTGATGATGTGTCGACGGCGGCCGGATGTTTCTGTAACTTCTGACAACACTGCGATTAAATTAATGCAACATGTCCGAAACTCAAAGACACAAAAACTAAGAAAAAACCAGAGTCAACAAATCGACTAATAGATTCAACATTAAAGTCAATTACAGGATTTAAGTTACTTAACTAATTGATTTGTCAGTCCAAAGAAAATTAATTGGCAACTATTTTGATAATCAATTAACAGTTTTAGTCATTTTTTTATGCAAACATTTCTTTGACATAAATAATAAACTGTATATCTCTTGGTTTTAGATGTTAAATGTTAAATAAAACAAGATATCTGAATACATTACCGTCGGCCATGTTTAATTAAAACAGGATTTTTAATTTGTTTTAATTTTTTTCAGACATTTTATAGATAAAAACAATTAATCAATTAATTGAGAAAATAATCTGTAGATTTATCGAAGATGAAAATGTGGTTATTTGCACATATTTGATCCATTAAAGAAGATTTAAGATTTATTTTGGTCAGAGTTGATTTGAGAGTTGAAGAAAAAAAAATTTTTTTTAATCTGTACAACCGATTAATAATTAAAGTTAATTTCTAAATAAAAAAAACGCCAAAGCGGACGTTTTTCAGAAAGGAAAATAATCCGCAGAAAAATCCATTTTTAAATGAAAAGAAATTGTTAGTTGCAGGTTTTCAAATGTGATTCTAAAAAAATAAATAAATAATCACCCAAAAACAAACTTCCTTTTTAAGTGTTCAATGCAACAACTGAAAATTGCCAAAAATTGCAAAAAGTACTTTTGAAAAAACCAAACTTCATTTGAAAAACGTGCATTTCTAAAGAGAATTTGTCGATTCACAGACTGTATTCAATTCAATGCACTTTTAGGGAAGTGAGTATGCAGGAAATGCATTGATTAATCCATCTGATATATTATTATTAATATATATAATACAGTACAGTGTACAGTACATGACATGAGGTTGTTCACTGTGTCCCTGAAAGCAGCTCTGAGCTATTATTGACTCCATGAAGACGAGATTTACAGAGAAAATCTGAAGTCTGCACATCGTTTCACATTTTCTGCAGAGAAAATCCATTAAAGTTGAATTAATCTTTTAAAGAAAACTGTCATTTGGACACTTGAAAATCAATGTGAAAGCAAAAATGTGCAATCAGTGCAGCTACCAGCAGGACGTCTGCCTGGACGCGTCTTTTTAACTCAAGTTTTTAACTTAAGTTAAGAAATAAAATGTTCTTCATGCAGATCAAGGCAACAACAATTCTGCTGAAACTCTTCATTTAACTTAAAATGTTCAAAAGGCCACAAACAGCATTATTACAAGACGATAACTTAGATTAATTAATCATTTACAGTCTTCACAATATCAGTTCTTCAAATGTGAGAATTTGATGCTTTTTAATAATCGGAATTAGAATCCGGTTTATTTATAAGTAAGTTTTAACATGTATAAGGGTAAATAATACAACACAGTAAGAGGAATTAAAATGTAAAATAAGAGCAAATATAGAAATATTATTAAAAACAATAAAAATTAAAATGTGTACAAGAAATATAAATATATAATAATTAAAAAAAACTAAAAATCTGTTTAATATATCTGAATTTGAAGCTGTGCCATTTTAATGAGGTGGGATTGAGCAGAAATGTGCAAAAGGTTCAGAGTACGAGGAAGAGTTTGTACAGTACAAATATATCAATCAGGACATTATTTTGCAATTAAAATAAATGATATTATTTGCAGTTTCAGATTCACTGACGGGAGCAAAAGATGGATGTTTGCATGTGAAGTTTCAGATCACACAACAAATAAAGCATAAAGAGCTGAAATATGAAACCTAATGGAGGACCAACTTTGACCCGCAGGCCACATTTTGGGCAACTCTGCTCTAAACCAGGGGTCTCAGACTTCTTCAGACCAAGCAGCACTTCACAATAAAAGCCTCCCGGACCACCTGACTCCTCAAATATACAGAAACAATGGTCCTGCTGACTCCAACAGTATATTACACATTAATATTGAGCTTTATGTGACCTTCTCTACATTAAATCAACAATACAAATACAACAAGGATTCTACAAGCATTTCATTCATATGTGATCGAAATAGATTTTACACATCATATGAAACGTAGACGACTTTTATTACTGAGTTTATGTCCGAGCGAACAGAAACTTACTGATGAAAATTAAGGGTTTTTTATCACATCCAAGCTTTTTTCATTAAAAAAATAAGTTTTTTTCACATTCAAGCTTTTGTCAAGAAAATTAAGGGTTTTTTTTAAGTATTTTTAAATCCAAGCTTTTTTTCATAATTTATTTTTTAGTATTTTGTAACATCCAAGCTTTTTTCGTGATAATACATTTTTTTTTTCACATTCAAGCTTTTTTCAAGAAAAGTTTTTTATTTTATTTTTTTTTAACAGCCAAGCTTTTTACATCAGGTTCTCAAACGCTCACAAAATCACTTGTTGTCGTTGCGGCTGAACCACTTGTAGAAAAAAAAATACATTAAAATTAAAAAAAATTCAATAAAAAAATGTTTTGGCCCTTTTATTTAATTTAATTAGATTTTTTATTTTATTTATCATTTTTAATAATTTACTTACAGTAATATTTAATCAAGCTAAGACCTGTAACAAAATTCTGATTCTAATTAATGTGAAATATAAAAATGTCATTATCAAAAAAAAATAAAAAAATAATAATTCAGCTTCACATTTTGTGGGGGAAAACATTTAAAAAAAATATATTTTGCATTTCTCTAAATAATTTACAGGTTGTATGATTACGTTTTCTCTGAGTCTCCATCTAGTGGCCATTAGAGGAACTGCAGCACGACTGTGTGAATAAATATATATATATATAATATATATATAATATATATATAAGGTGATGAATATCTTCTGTGTAACCTCACCATCACTGGGCCGCTGACAGTTTCCCTGTGCGGGCGAACACATTTCTCTGGAGCCTTTCTCAGTTTCTTCCCCGCTGCTGCATCCTGCCATCAGCGCGCCTGAAAACATCCTCAGCTCTGTCAATTAGGGGGAAGATTTAGTCTGACGCACCGGGAGGAGGAATTTAAAGCGACACACCGGGGCGTGCAGGATGTCAGCTGTCCTCTGGCTTTAAACTCAACCTCAATGTTCCCTGACTGATAAATGGCCACACGGAGACGTCGGAGAAATAAAGTGTGGATGAGCTAAAGGACGGACAGATGGACCACAGACCTGAACCTGACATCTAAATATTGTTATTAACAGATTTCTGACCCTGTATGGGTGTTGGATGGGATATAATTATGTTTTATGGCCTTTAATCTTTGTGAAACATACAGAGAATTAATATCATATAACTTTTATTATCTAGTTACTAGACACATAACTTAAATAAATGAATTCCAGGTTAAATAACAATCCCTTTAAAGATATTGTTAAAGCGCAGCCACATTAAAGTAAGTAATAGTACAGTGACAGTTTAAAACTGAATAAATCTTCGCTAAAAGTGCGCTTCAGCTCAAACTTCGTCTTTACCCAGCGCCGTTTTCTCGCGAGTGCCCGATCGGTGCATATTGTCCTCTCAGCAGAGATGACGCGAAGCTACTTTCTGCATCGCGTGAGTAGCTAACGTGCTTTTTTCGCGCGGGTAAAAACAAAGTTTATGAGCTGCAGGAAGTCTCTTCGGACTCTGATTGTTCTTTTTCCTGTGAAGCGTAAACGAGCTGATAAATGATGATAACGTGATATCGGATCGTTGCGAACTCGCCGATACTGGCATCCGGCATTTTAGGGTTTTTCAGCGCCGTTTACGACACTGGTATCTAATCTAGTCCGAAGAAAAATCAAAAAAAAAAAAAAAAAAGGTGAGAGGGAAGGAAAAGGAGAAACTCACTTCCTGTCTCCTACGTTTCTCACTTTTTCAGCGCCGATCACCTTCACTGACTACGTGCACGCGAGAGTAACCAGATTAAAAGTTTTTATTTGCTCGTGATTCACGACATCAACGTTTGATTGTTACGATTCAGTTGAAAGATGATAAATGATCATAAAAGACCTAAAAGGTGCATCGTTAAAAACAGCGTTTTTCACCTTTTCCCGCCCTTTTGTTGCCCTGCATCAAACTCTTCACGCAGACTTTCTGCTTTTCCTTGTGCGACTGAACGTTCAGAGCACTTGGAGCCGTCGGGGCTTTATATGACGCTTTGCTCCTCCACGCTGCAGAGTTGTGCCGCCATGATAAAACAGCTCATTACTCACTTTACTCTCAGCAGCTGGAAGAAATAAAAGCCAACACGACTGTGAGTCCAGTTGTGCCGGGTAGTTATGGACCATTAAATGGTTACAGGCTGGGCCGCTGTCACACGGGGAGATGGGTCAGCGTCTGTAAATCACGCGGCGGACAGCGTGAGGCCGAGGGGTTATTGTAACGTAGCCGAGCCGAGCGCGCGAAAGAGCGAGTGGGGCGACTCTGAAGGCCCACGGGCATGAAACGACCGTCGCCATAAATATGCAGATTCGCTAAAAGTGCTGCAAAATCCTGCCATCAACGTTTGCGATGCACTTACTGAAGACACGAGCCCGGGAGGACACATTAAACCTGCTCTATTAGCCCCACTCCACGTCCCTCGTGTATTATCAGGAGATTTGCATCAGTTCTTCTGAAAGATAAATCCCCGACACACTCTGCAGCTTTCTAGAATCCTTAAATTACATTTCTGTCTTTCTGAGTCCAAAGATATTCTGCCTGCAAGAAAGGACGGTGCAAAGTCCCCGGACTATTTGCAACAGAAGTGCAAGGAAAGCATTTGATTTGAGTAAAAAAAACAAATAAGAGTTATATAATTCTTCTAGGTTTTCTTGGCTCTATATCTGCTGCAGCATGAGGCCAGCAAATAAAGTTAAAGAGGCGAAATAATAAAATAAAAATATTTGCTTTAACTTACTGTTAATAAATGTTCTGTACGTCTGCAGAATAAGGCGTTTATCTTGCTTTCATTATGTCACTCTGGGTCACGATCGTCGGGAAAATGAAGCTCGATTCACAGTACAAAGAAGAAAATAGCGCTCGAGTAATAACACGTAGACAACAGCACGGCTTCCATTCTTACCTTTCACAATAAAAGCCCTAAACGTATACGCTGCGTCACTGCCTAACAGAGAGCAACTCAACTAAATATCTCAGTTAGATTCTTTCAGTTGTTTCTTGCGGTAGAGGTTCATTACGTTATGGTGCGTTCAAGCTCTATTTTGTAAAAATTAGTAATTATAACGTTATCATGATGTGTTCAAATGTCATCTTGTAAAATGTAGTTTTTGGTGAGAAACTTGAATGAATCCAGTTGTTTGAAGCAGATGTTTTGACTGAAATATAAAATAGATATTAGATGAATTATGAGCCGTTTAACCTGCTAACAAACACCAGTATTCATGCATAATAAAGGAGTGATGTTCAAGTACACGGGAGTTATTTTGTTTCGTGGTATCAAATTGGTATTGAGAATCCTGGAATTTCACAGGCAATAAGAATGAAACGTGACGTCCCGACAGAGTAACGTTAGCCAGGATGCTAACGGTAGCCTTGTTGCTAATATAATATATATAATATTCATATAAAAATCAACGGACAGAAAATATGGTATTAAAGACACCTGTGTGGACGCCAATAATTATACCATGTGGAAATGTTACTATATATATGTCTACATACATATATATATATAAAGTAGATATATATGTATGCATACTCTACATATATATATATGTACTGTGTGTGTACATATATATATATGTACACACACAGTACATATATATATATGTAGAGTATGCATACATATATATCTA
>CALSBV010010848.1:145307-156905 GCA_943590825.1 Bovichtus diacanthus
TCTTCGTAGACATTTTGTGTCTCTTTTGTGTCTGTTTGTAGTTGTTTTGTGTCTCTTTGTAGTCATGTGTCTCTTTGTAGTAATTTTTTAGTCCTTTTGTGTCTGTTTGTAGTTGTTTTGTGTCTTTACACATGGGGGCAGGACGGATAAACGACAAGTACAGTATATGTGAACTACTCACCTGTGAATATTATATGTCTAGGGCTTTTATTGTGAAAGTAAAATTGTATTGTTGGTTAGTTGTTTTTTTACGTTAAATAAGTATGCGTTACATAACTCAACAAATAAAATAATAAAACAATAAATCAACGTTGACTCTTCACATCAACAGCGGTCTCCAAAAAGCTAAAATATTTCATTTGATTTGAAACTTGATTTTCCACAAAGATTTGTAACACTTTTGAAAAATACTAAAATGTATTTTGCCCTTTAATCTGGAGGCGCTGTCTTTTATTTTGTAGGAAGGTTTGTCCTTCGTGGAGGAGATGCAAGATGAGGCGAACTTCCTGCTGAGTGTAAAGGGGATTAAGACCAGCTGTGTGTGTGTGTGTGTGACCCTGAGGATTTGTCTGTTTTGTTTTGTTTTTTAATCTCCAGCAGCAGGAAGCAGCCGGATGAAAAACTCCAGGCTGGAGAATTCAGACAGGAAGGGAATTAATCAGGAGGGACGTCAGAGAAACTTTATTACACTTACCTGTTTACCACACACACACACACACACACACACACACACACACACACACACACACACACACACACACTCTGAGTGAACCTGCAGCAGAGGAGCTGCACTCAATTACAGTACTGTGTGTGTGTCTGTGTGTGTGGTTCAGTCTTTTGTTAGTTTCACTTCCTGTTGAACAAGGGCAGATAAACTTAAAAAAATTATTCATATTCACCGAGTCTGTGAGAGTTTTTATTCTTTAAGACTTTTTTGTATTTTTTTAAGTCGTTTTGTGTTTCTTTGTAGTCATTTCGTGTCTCTTTGTGGTCGTTTTGAGTCTCTTTGTAGTCATTTTTTGTCTCTTTGTAGTCATTTTGAGTCACTTCCTGGTTGGTGTTTAATATAATCCAAAAATCTATTTCTCCATTTTCTACTTTCTCTAGAATTGAAAAAGTACAGTATAAAACTGACATTCAGAGTCAGCATGTAGGTTTAAATTTAAATAAATAAATAAAAATCTAATTTAGCCAAAAAACAAAAATTTCAGACTGATTACTGAAAAAGAATGAATAAATCCAGTTTTGGTGTAATTATTTTTATTTCAGCGTTCAGCTTCTCAGCAGCATCAGAGACATTTCAGCCAATGACAAAAGAGGACAATAAATATGAACCAATCAGCAAGAGAGAGAGTATCGGCCAATCACAACAGGGCTACACGTCTTGAAGGCACGAGTCACACTCGGCTTCAGACCAACCAAACTTCCTGCAGGAAATATTAACGGATATGATATTCTCAAATTCATCAGTTTTCTTAAAACAGTTATATGAGCAACAGAGCAGATATTAATGTTTTTTTAAATATCTGTATAAAAAATCTTAACCAATAAGAGCCAAGCTAGTAAATAAGGCTGCGTTTACGTCATATGGGAACAATTTCAAGGCGACGTCACACCGTGAATCTGCTTCTTATTTCTTCTCATTCAAGATAAATCTTGATGTTGTTATTTTTTATTTGACTGCAGGAAGTTCACCTGAGCGAGTTGATAACTTCCTTAAACTAAAATTATTTTCTAGTTTGAAACTTATTGGTTTTCGTGACATGATTGCGTCATTAACGCAGCAGTTTGAGCCACGAAAGAGATTTCAAGGAAAAGAATAAAACACAAAAAAAGAAACTACGACAGTGTTTCAGGTCCATTGTAGGTGAAAAACTAATAATAGTGAACCGAACTGAATTTCCTGAAATTAAAGTGGAACATCTACGAGAAAAACTTGAATATTCTCTGAGATTTTAAAGTCGTAAATTTGTGACAAAAAAACAAAAAAATTCAACATCAAACACAAATTTTTAATTTTTTTTCTCACAAATTTCCGACTTTAGAATATCAGAAAATATTCACGTTTTTTTCTCGTGAATTAACCACTTAATCTGGAGTTTTAGTAGAATATTACCAAACGCGCCGGCTCCGTAATTATCTTTTGTTTTTAACCTACAATCGCCCGATAGTTATGTATAAAACAGTGTTTGATACCGACTTTCTTTTTGTTTTTAAGAGCCGAGCTGAACGAAGTTTTGATTGTTTAAAGTGCATTTTCAGACTGAGAAGCTTCACAAGCTCACGCTTCAGTGTTAATAATAATATTAATAATAATTACAGTAAGACTTTGTACAGTGTATCACATAAATAAGAGTTATTGCACACAAATTAAATTCAACAAAACCAGCAGACACAGGACAGTGACACAGGAAACGGCAGGATGTTTTTCAACATAAAAGACCTGTCTTTCAAGTTTTTCAAAATAAAAGTATTTCCCCAGACAACGCAGAGAGAGTACAGTGCAGGATACTGTATAGATACGAGTACAATATTCTGATTATTCAAGGCTGAGTCGTGGAGACAACATGATATTAAATGTCTATTTAAATATGTGTTAATACGGTGATTTAAATATTATAACAACAAAGCAGCTCATGGTGGAAACGCAGACTTTTCATCTGCAAAACAGTCAAATAGTGTCCCAAATCTTTATTACGCTTCCTGGGTTGGTTCTACTTTGCTATATTTTCTATATGCTTTTAATGTGAAAGATCTGCGGTGTTGCGTCTCACTGACGGAGAACGAAGACGTGATTTGGGATTAATTAGAAAATTGCTAAAAGAAACCAAAAGAGAATCTTTTGTCCTGTGGAAATGTATATTCTAATAAATGTAACATCTGACATATAATAAAACAGATAATTCCACTAATTTACAACCTTTGTTCATTCGTGAGTCACGAGTCAATTCAGTGATCAGCGACTTTTGTTTGGTGAAAACTGAAAGTTGTGAAAAATGAAAAACACACAGCAGTGTCAATAATGGACAAACGTATCTTTCAAACTGTAAACCAATGTTGCCGCAGTCTGACGACAGAAAGAAAGTCACATAAATAACAAAAAAACACATAAATCAGATTATAGATCCAGCAGAGAACATTCACATCCAACACAAGAAAGATGAGTAAATAAACCTTCATGTTAGACTGTTTGTAAATGACAACAACAACAACAACAGCAGCAGCAGCAGCAGCAGGCGTTTTTGAAGAACAGTTTTTCAAAATAAGACAGATTCATATTCATCCTGCCGGAAATGATTGATGGACGCCTCAGGAGAGCCGACAGTTTATCAAGATGACTGACGGGATCAAGTTTATTTATTTATTTCATAGATTATATTTTATGTTTGCTATCTTGAACAGTGGGCTTTTATTTTGAAATGCAGGCAACAAGAGACTACAGACCAGGAAGTGAGGAATCAATAAAAAAAATGCTGTAAACAATAAAACCTGACAAAACTCATAATAGTAAAAAAAAAATTTTAAAAAATAGATTGAGTTCAATAGTCTGTCGTGTAATTTATGAAACAGATTTACTAAAATTAATTATTTTTGATCCAACTGAATAATTAATACTTCACATACTTTAGTGTTTACTTTTCAATTAATGTAATTTAGTTTGCTCATCCTATGCCAAACTAAACAAATTGATTTGATTATTGATTAATCTGATGATTGTTGATTAACAAACAAATAGTTTCGTCTTTAAAATCAGAAAATGTTCAAGGTGACGTTTTAGCAGTTTTACTCATTAAATTCCTTAAAATGACAAATGACTGATTTTAGAAACTACTTCTGCTTTAAATGACACATATTGATCACAACTTTGTCTTTTAAACGTCAGAAAAAAATATATAAAAATTGACAAATTGGAGCCATTAAAGTTTTGTTTTTGCTTGAAAATGTAATATTCTGAATAACTTACTTCTTTGAAATCACAGCCATATTGATGTTTTCCTATGAAGACGTGTAATTTGTGAGTTTTATTTGGGGACGAGGTCGAGTTTGTGAAAATGAAAATCTTTGACCTTGTTTTGAAGCCGAGCTCCGGCCGAATATAATTTATTCGCCTCTTTCCTTTTTAAGTGGATCTTTCTCATTTTTACTTTTGTGTCTTTTCACTTCCCATTTCAATACAGCTTTTAATATGAAGTACATGAAAAAAAAATTTGACGAAAAAAGTGTGTGTTTACCGCCTGGTGATGAATTGGAACGCACCCCGCTGGGTTTTGTGTCACTTGCATTAATTAACGCGGCTCAGATTTGCCCGCAGGAAGCATCCGAAGAAGAAGACGTTACGCAGAATTACGTTTATACATCACAGAGAATATGTTAAAGCGTTAAATTCCTTTCATTCTAATTAATTTAAGCATGGATGATAGCAACAAATGGATGTTATATTGCGGAGAAATGGCACCATGTAGGTTATTAAAACAGCTAAATCAGACAGAAACAGGAAAAATATTCGTGTTTTTTTGACGTTCCCATACAACTAACGCACATTGTGATAAAGTCTCACGGAATCACGGTCGAAGTTTTAAACACGTGCTTAACGTTGTAAATTTAAACTAAACTACTTGGTTATGTTTCAGAAGACTTAACGTTTTGTACGTTTGTAGCAGAACTAAAAGTACGCAGGTAAATTTAAATACTTCTACGCGACTTGATCCGAAGAAACAAGATCCACGAAGCAGTTTGTCGATTCATCTTCCACGAGACCAGGCGGCGTTTTTAAGTCCAAGAAATTCATAAATCCTGTCATTTCTTTTGACTACAAAACCTTTTTTTGTTATTTTAAATGTTTTTAAATATACTGAGAGTCCAAATAAAAGCTGGTCTGCAAAATAAAGCCCGAAACAGGAACATTAAAAAACATAAGAAAATGAAGAATGAAAAGTAAAAAATCCTTCAATGCACAGAAAATAAATATCTTTGTTTGAGGTCGACTGCTGTTCGTCAGCGGAGGCTTTTAATTGGGAGGAACAACCGTTAATCTGCTGCGAGGAAGATTAACCGTTGTTCCTCCTCATCAATTCTTCTTTAAGACGACGTGACCTTCGGGTTTCAGCTCTTTATATTCAGAAGGGAAATCCAGCGTAAACTTCGGCTGAGACGCCGTTAATCTACTCAAGATTTACCCCAAAACCCCAAACCGCACTGACGGAAAACTTCAGAAAGGAAAGGAGGTGAGGACATGAGGTTGTAGGGAAGGAAACAAGAAGAAAGAAGAACATATATTCGGTATAATGGTGCGTGCACACCAAAGTAGTAGGAAGGAAGTGTAAATATGGTGTAGGAAGAGGAAGTGGAAGGTAAGGAAGTGAGGAGGGAAGAAATTGAAGAGAGGTAGGAAAGGAGGCGATAGGAAAGAAGGATGCAAGGAAGCAAAAGACGGTGTAGGAAAGAAATGGCGTAAATTATAAAAGAAAGGACGATATAGGAAAGGAAGATTTAGAAAAGGAAAGGAAAAGAAGATGTAGGAAAGGAAAGGAAAGGAAAAGAAGATGTAGGAAAGGAAAAGAGGATGTAGGAAAGGAAAGGAAGATGTAGGAAAGGAAAAGAGGATGTAGGAAAGGAAGATGGAGGAAAAAGACTATTTATTTATTTCTTATATATTGTGGAAGCTAATGGAGATTTAAAAGTCATCCAATCCGGTGCAGGAAGCCTTAATGCTGCCGTGTGATTGAAGGAGAGACCTGTCAATCATCTGTTGTACATCTTGAAATTACACCTGACGAGTACTTTATTGATTCCTCGACAAATAGATTCTGTACTTTCGTTTATGTCCCTTCAGGGTATTTTTCTCTAATTAAAAAGCACTTTGAGCTGCAGTTCGTGTGTGAAATGTGCTATTCACACTAAAAAAAGACGTAAACAAATGTTTGAATGTTTTGCAGCTGATGTTGTTGTTGTTGTTGTTGTTCTTTCACATTTCGTGTGAAATGCTTCACACATCCGAATGTTTCCAGTTACCAGCACGTGCGAGTCGTTTCACCTTCAGCTGCATGAAATGTGAAACTAACTAAAGTTTGTCTTTGCATATTTCCAGCCGGCGGGACAACGTGTCCGTTTCGGGGGTTAAACCTGCAGTGTGTTGCTGCATATTTCTATTTTATTATAAATGATATTATATTATATATATATTTTACTTGTCAGAGTAAATGTCAGCTGATCTCGACGACATGGATCCTGATATTTCAGTATAAAATGTGATGAATTATGGGCTGTACGAATGTCTTTTTTCTTTTTGTTGAATTCAAAGCTTTAAATTGAGGTTTTCAAAATAAGACGGTCGTCATATTTGACTTCAAAATAAAAGTTCATTGGATTAAATTAGATTTGTTTGTTTTTTTCATTTTTAATTAGATCAGAAGCCACACGTTATTGTTCTGACTCGAGTTCTCCTAAATGTCTGTGAACGGGTTTTATAAAATCAACTCGTACGAGAGCCAAGTCTTTTAATTTGGAGGAAGTTTCGACATCTGTCCGCAGCCGTGTTTCCATCCACGACTTCTGAAGTGTCGCGTGAGAAAAGCTGAATGAACAGTAACTAAGTAAATTTACCAAAGTACTGCACTTAAGTATAATTTTGAGGTACTTTACGTGAGTATTTCCATTTTCTGCCTCTTTATACTTCTACTGCACTACATCTTATACTACACTTGTAGTTACTTTTTACATAAGTCACATGTTTATATGATATATACACTACTAATCTACTCAGTAGCACAAAGTATTCGCTCCACATTGACGAACTACAACATTAAAAAAACTGAATATTCTATAATAATACAACACTTTTAAAGAGCCATTCTGCACAATCAGTACTTTTACTTTGGATACTTAAAAGTACATTTAGCTGATAATACTTCTGTACTTTTACTTACATTTGACTTGTAATAGAGTATTTTTAGACTGTTATTACTGCTTTAACTTAAGTAAAGGATCCGAGTACTTCCTTAAAAAATTTGCTAAAACTTTTAATTGTGCAAAAAAAAATTAGTTGTTTTTTTGCTTTTGTGTAAAACGCGACGACGCTAAATGGAAACTCGTTGCAGAAAAAGTCGTGCGGAACATTTAAGTCCCGTGACAGATCAGCTGTTTCTGCTGAAATGTATTTATCAGTGTAAAGCGAAGCCTTTCCGACCAAACGACCACGACAGCTGATGGAAAATAACTCACAGAGTTTTTTTTGCGACATTTCAAAAGTCGACCATTGAAGGGAAACACGGCTCACGTTTGAAAATGCAGAATTCAAATTGGATTTAAGACCATAAAGAACAAATCTAACAAAAAGTTAACACAGGACAGAGAGAGAGAGAGAGACTGTATGGAGCTGACAAAAATAAAAAAGTTTCTGACCTTGGAGACTTTAGTTTGGTCTCGACTCCCCGGCGAGGAAGACTTGCAGGAGGAGATGAAGAGCAGCGAGGTTCGTCGAGGTTTTCAGACAGGAAGTCAGTCAATCAGGCACACGAAGAGTAAAACCGCCTCCGAACTTTCAGCTTTTTGTCTTTATCTCGCTTGCTAACGACCGTCATGCGAGCATCATTTTAATAACGCTTTATTTTACTGGTCCTGTAATTTCCTGATAATCGGCGAGTAAAATATGTTTTGTACTAATAACGTTTTGAGAGTTATTTCACTTTATTCCGCAGATAATTTTCCATTCATATGAAATCAGTTTTCTGCAGGAGCGTTTAGTTTGAGCTGCTTTTTTTAAGATAAGGACAAAATTAAAATGTCTTTATTGTCATTAAACCTGAAAACAAACCGACTCGTCAGGCAGTCGAACGACAATACAAACATTTTAATTGCTTAAAAAGTGAGTTTTTATAAATTTAAATGTTTAGTTGTATATATTTTCCTGCAGCAACTATAACAGCTGATAATTATTATTATTTATTAGTGTTGGAAACTGTAATACTACGGAGCCGAGGAGGATTTATGGGGAAACTAAAAAACAACAAATGCTGCATTCAAGTGGTGTTGGAATATCAGGAAAAACGAGTTCCTACTATGAAAAAAGGGGAAGTTGGAACACGTTGATCCACGACTTCCGGAGTCCGAACGCAGAAACACGGACGACATTAAATTTAACGTGGATGACAAGAAATTAATTCATGTATCGCATACAAATATTTTGCTTTATTTAATATCATATTATAAATTACCGTAAATTTTATGAAGCCAGTTTTTATGAGCTGCCATTCGCAGCATTTGTTTAAATAGTGAAACATTTAGTTTTTCCTGTAAAACAAATCGATCCATAAGATAAAGTATTGTTGCGTTTTCCTCCGCGGCCCCGCAGTCTTCACTTTCTTCACGATTGGGACCAAATAACATCAAACCGCCTCCGAATTCACAGTTTTCCATCAGTGTATTTCTGTTAAAGAGCTGCAAAGATTAGTCGACAGGTAATTAATCGGCAACTATTTTGATAATCGATTAATCGTTAAAGTCATTTTCATGCAGAAATGTCTTTAAATTTAGTTTCCAGCTTCTCAAATATGAAGATTTGCTGCTTTTCTCTGTTTTATATCAAATTAAAGTGACGAGACATTTACAGACGTCACTTTGGACGTATTTCTGACTTTTATATACTTTTTTTTTTAATAAACCAAAAGATTAATCGATAATGAAAATAATCGTAACTTGCAGCCCTAGTTTTTGTAGGAAATCATTTAGGGACCTGTAAAATAAAATGTTTAAACCTTTATTATCAGTCACAGTGCTCAATATATTAAATAAATTAAATGTGTTTCAGGATTTAGCGAAACAGGAAGTCTGGTTGGATCTGCGCGTTCGGGACTCGGACAGCTCAGTGGCTCTTTGGCTTGGGGAGGCGGGACGAGCCGGAGGTGAAGGCCGCCATTTTGACCTTTAACCCCGAGGGGGCGTTGCTCTCGGGGTCATGAGGCCTGGACGCCCCCGTCTTCTGCGGCGTGGCGAACATGAAGAGGTGGAGTTTAGAGGGCTGCGGCGGCTGCAGGGATCTGCCGTAGTTTCTTCTTCTCCCCTTCGTCTCTCCTTCCTCCTCTTTCCTCCTCGCTCCCGCCGTCGCGGGGTCCGGGGCGCCATCAGCGGGGATGTGGGGTCGGGTGGAGCCGGGGCGAGCTGGGGGCGGAGCTTGGTTTCGGTGCGTCAGTGGTTCCTGGTCGTCCGGGCCGGAGGGGAGAAATATCTGTGACTGGAAACAAAGAAGAAGATTTTAAAAGTTAAATTCAAGCACGTTGAAGGGACGTAAAACTGAAAACCTCCAGACCGTCGAAGCCTTTGACGTCCCAGAATGCATCATCACCCACAGAAATCTTATGCTATTCGCCAGCCGCTCATATAAACTTGTAAGTTTTCTGTGTTTTTTTTTACTCAGTTTGCTTCTATTTTTCGTATTTTTTCGTTTTCCAGAGCTGGATGTACTTTACTTTCATACTTCTACTGCACAACATTTAAATACTTTGCAGGTTCATATTATGATTAATAATAATAATACCTGGCAGTATAAAACAAACCTCCACCAGCTGCTACATTAATACTCATGAATGCATCATTTTAATCCAGTGATATAATATATATTATTCTGCATAATGAGTACTTTTGGTTTTTGGTACTTTAAGTATATTTTGATGCGAAAACGTTTGTACTTTAACTTAAGTAAACTCGTATCAGAGTATTTCTACACGCTGGTATTACTACTTTAACTTAAGTAAAATACCCGAGTACTGACGTTTTCAACCCGAGAGCCAAATTAAACTTTTGGTTTTGAGATTTTTCATCGATGTTGTGGATTATTAATCTGATTTAATTCGTGAAACTCTGATTTTCCTCAATCAGAAGCTGTTTCTCAGCCATCGTGGAGAAGTTTGCAGAAAGTTACTGAAATACATCAGTAACAACATAATAAAAAGAAGAAACAGAAAAGCAACAAAAACCTTTGTTTCATAATTCATCACGTGTTGGTCCTGAGATGAAAAAACAATAAGAGAAATAAAATGTGTGTGTGTGTGTGTCAGAAAATCTGTGCTTGATGCTTTGATTTATTATTTTTTTTTAAATAAACAAAGAAAAAGAGTCAAATTTTGTTGATTTTCATGCGAGAGAAACGCTTAATAATATCAGAATAAAGGTTAAAATTAGATTTTTATTCATTTCCAGTGTTTTTATCATCAGCTTATAATGTAAATAAAAACAAAAAGTTTCACAACTAGTTGTCAGTTTAGCAGTGAGCGTTCGGGCGCCATTATTAAAAAGGTATTTTTGGACAATATTATATAAAAATGGTTGCAAACAAATGTCTAGTTGTGCAACTAAATCTGTTAATATATATATATATATATATATGTGTGTGTGTGTGTAACTGACTGTGACTGATGCCGGCCTGTTGAGCTGCGTGTTGCTTCTCCACACTTTAATCCTGCAGCCGCTCTCATCTACACGCTGATAATCCGATTCACAGCGAGCATCAGCGGCGAAGGTAAAAACCGAGCAGTGAAATCCATCATGTGCAACAATCTTATTGATCGTGGAAAACTTGTGAAGTAAAAACTAATCTGCTGCACCAGACTACCTGCAGAAACTTATTCCACAGGCTTCACTCGCTTCCATTTATTCCTCCTGTGGACGGCAGTCCTGCATAAAGGAGCGAGATTTCACAGGAAACCTCAATATTTATAGCAGACAAACTAAATATTTACAAAGTTCAATGAGCGATCAAAACAACTGCTCATTCAGTTTCTGTTAATCCAATATTAATTATTCTGCTTTATTTTTGAACTTTCGTTCGAAAAAACTCACTGATGTTTGAAAGACTAAATAATTATTTTGATTATTCAATTAAGCGTTTAAAGATTAACAGATGAGCAGGTTTGAAGTCGTAATTAACCCGACAATACGCCGATGGGTTTGAAAAGCATGTTTTCTTTTAAAAAATTCCCAAAAAAATGACACAATGCATCACAGGCAGAAACTGTAAAAATATCGTCAGCTTTTTATCTTTCCGACGGTCCTCGAACACATCATGTGTGATGAACGCTTCAGTTACAAATAACTAAATCTAATCTTTGATATTTCATCAAAAATCACTTTATTCTACATTAATAATTTGCCAAAAATAAATCAACATGGAAATATTCAATATGCAAGTTTTTTTCCAACATTGGTGACACTTGGAAAAATGTTTTACTTGTAAATTGTATTTTATTCCAATTTTTGTAAAATCAATTATTAAAGAAAATCAACTTGTGTTTTTTCTTCTTTTTTTTTTTATTTTTTTATGATTTATGGCTTTAAAACTGTTATTCTGCACAAAGACATTTGACAGTTTTCTACTGTTTCCACACAGAGACGAACATTTAAAGATCCTCTGGTGAACACTGACGCCTGCTGGAGGCTGAAGGTGCTGGAACATCACCGTGTAATGCAGGAGGGATGAGGAATGAGAGAGGAGGAGAAGAGAGGGAGGGAGAGACAGCGGAGGAGAGAGGAGGAGGAGAAGAAGAAGAGAGGGGGGAGAAGAGAGAGAGAGAGAGAGGGGAGGAGGAGAGAGGGGAAGAAGAAGAG
>CALSBV010010848.1:171905-187756 GCA_943590825.1 Bovichtus diacanthus
GTAGTCATTTACGGTCTTCTTGTAGTCATTTACGGTCTTCTTGTAGTAATTTTGGGTCTTCTTGTAGTAATTTACGGTCTTCTTGTAGTCATTTTGGGTCTTCTTGTAGTCATTTACGGTCTTCTTGTAGTCATTTACGGTCTTCTAGTAGTCATTTAGGGTCTCTGATTATTTTACATATATTTTTGGTCGTTTTGCGTCTCCTTGTAGTTGTTTTACAGCAGGAATTTTTTTTTTTTGAAGTCATTTTGTGTTGTTAGTATTGGTTATGTGTATGATTTTGGTCGTTTTGTGTCCATTTTCAGTCATTTAGCGTCTTTTTGTGGTAATTGTATTTTAGTTGATATGAGTCTCTTGTGGTCGTTTGATACGTTTGAATGTTGTTTTTACAGTAAACTCTGTGGTACATTGACCTCTGCCCCCCCCTCACCTGCAGCAGTAACCTCTGCCCCCCCCCTCACCTGCAGCAGTAACCTCTGCCCCCCCCTCACCTGCAGCAGTATCCTCTGCAGATACTCCAGCTGTGATCTGACTGCAGAACAGTCTTCAGCCAGTTCCTCCACATCGGCACCTAAACCAGGCGACCTGAGGGGGACGGACACGTGACAAGTCAGGTGACCGTGCTGTGTTCAGGGACGAGCATGAAATACTGTACATCTAAACGGCTTTTCTTCAAATTCTCAAAATACTGGTGTCAAAAAAACAAAACATATATATGTTGTTAAAATACATCTCACACATTTCTACAATGACGTATTACGGCCATTGTAGGTAAAAAAATTTAATAAAACACGGAGCCAGGGGGAATATTCCTGGAAAAAAACTCAAATATTCTCTGAGATTATTAAATCATAAATTTGTAATGTATTGTAGGTGAAAAAATAAATAAAATACGGAGGGAAAAATCTTGGATATTGTCTGATATTAAAGTGGTTAATTTATAACAAAAAACTCACAAATATACGTTGTTTTGTTTTTTTGTTTGTTTTTTTAAATAAAAGGCTTAACATAAGAAAACTAATTAGGTGCAATTAAATGCAGACGGCAGCTGGCGTGAATACTAATATAATTAATATATTATTATTACTACGATATTTCCTTCTCAAAAATGTGTGACTTAAAAATGTCATACAATATTTTTAAAATGTTATTAATCATTTTTTTCTTGTAAATGTACTACTTTAAATCTTGGAAATCCTGAATTTATTTCCCTGAATATTTACCCCATCCCCAGGCTCCGTATTTAAAAAAATATTTTTACCCACAATGGCCCTAATACACGTCATAAATATCTGTGTGAATTTAGCATCAGGAAAACTGTTCAAAACGTCACTGGATAAACTCAATAAATTAAAGAGGTCAAGGAAATCTAAGATTAATATTAGAAGTTTACAGTCAAAAAATTACCAGGAAATAATGAACAGAGATTATAACTTCAGTTGGTTGTCACACATGATGTTTTGCTTTAAATACTAATCTAGTGAACCGTGAGCTTTGCTTTCAGTGCAGAGTGACACTGAAGAAGCTTTGCGTCACCTCGGAGGACAGAAGTCCAGGATGATGTCCGCGCCTGCGTCCGTCCTCTTATTCCCCGGATCCTCCGTTAGCTTGTAGCTCTGGAAGTCACTGAGGAGACGATGGAGATGTTTTGGAACATGATTTCTACTATAAATACCACTGTCATTTATTTTATTCCTGTATTTTGCTGCACTGCTGATACAGTTTGGCTTCATGAGTTAGAGATCTCTCAATTGTATTTATTTATTGCACAGAATGCATTAAATCCAGATAGTGAAAAAATAAGAAATTTGTCAGGAGAGGCCAAGAAGACACATGCTTATAATACAGCTTATAAATAAACAATAACAAGAAAAGAAACATTTTTTAACCATAAATCTCAAAAAGAAAATTCTCCAATCTCGAATCCATCCATATAAACCAAGATCAATTTTTATTTTTTGTCCAAATGTTCTTTTTTTCGCCAGTACTACAGATTTTTGAGCAATCGTCACCAAAATTAGTCAAGAACATTTCTGGACCAAGCCGGAAAAAGTGATTATTTCAGATTTTTGATGGTCCATACAGTTTTTGACACGATAAATTGAAACTAACTACAGTATAATTGAGAATATGTCAATATTTCTAAATTTCTCCTGAAAAGAGTTTGCGATCCCTGGAAACCTTTATAATATTTTTGTGCATTGTCCCATCTTTTAAGCCCGAATCAGCAGAATCTAATCCAAACTACATCAAGGACGAACCTTTCATTGTCATTGTGGATGTCCTGCGTCCCCCAGCAGAGCTGTCTCATCCTCCACTGAGCCATGTGGGCGATCCCGTCTCCATCTGCGCACCAGCAGCATGACGAAACAAATCAAAGAGAAAGGCAAGTATAAAAAGACAATTAAGACAGGAGATGGAAAAATCAGCCATACATCATGAACTTCACTGAAATTAGCACCATGTCTTAAAGTCCTGATACTACTACGCTAAACGGACCCAAACTGTTTAGCTAACTCGAAATTAACAGCTTGAGCTCCAATTTGGACTTTTATTTAAAGTGAACCAAAGCATTCAGCAGCAAAACTGAATTATTAGCTAACCTGAACCGAAACCTTGCTCCTAAACTGAACCGTTAGCCACGATTAACTAAACTTTAACTGCTGAACTGATCATGTTAGCTAACATGAAACAGTTTTAGCTCCTTAATTTTACTATTAGCTAACTTGAACCAAACAGTTTTAGCTCCTAAATTCAACAGTTAGCTAACATTAACTAAACTTTAACTGCTGAATTGATCATGTTAGCTCACGTGAAACAGTTTTGGCTCCTAAATCATATCATTAGCTAACTTAAACCAAACAGTTTTAGCTCCTAAATTCAACAGTTAGCCAAAATTAACTAAACTTTATCTGCTGAGCTGATCATGTTAGCTCACGTGAAACAGTTTTAGCTCCTAAATTGAACCGTTAGCTAACCTGAACTAAACGGTTGACGATCCTAAATAAAACCGTTAGCTAACCTGAAACAAACCGTTTTAGCTGATAAACTGCGTCAAAGTGTTCTGATTTTGCTGGTTAACATGGGTCGTTTTGCCAAGTTTAACATTTAATGAACAAAAAAATCCGTTTTTGGTAAATCATGTCAGAGATCACAACTCGTGTAACTTTGTTAGGATCCATAGTTTAACTTTACACAAGACATTTAAGACATCTAAACATACCGCTGTTGAGCGAGACGTCTTCTGGGAGCTCTTCATCCAGCATCAGGTCGTCATCATCCAGATCACAAGAGTCCAGGTTGTTCAAGACGTCCTGAAACACAAAGAAACAGACACACAAATGCTCGTTTATCTGCTGTGTTATAGGCATAAATGTGCTTTATTCTCTAATCAGCGAAGACAAAACACAAATACCAATTTCTACGCTAACGGGAGATAAACTGTAGATTCAACATTCACAATGACGAGTTTTTGACTTTTCCTTCGAGGGATGTTGAAAGGAAAGTCGATGTGGAGAATAAGGAGGCGTCCTTCAAAAATAATAAAATAAATATTACCCTGCCAATCACTACTTAATAAAATAAAAAATAAAGATGACAAGAAAAAACCCAAGAAAAGACAAACATTTGTGATAATAAATTTGATAATGACGTTGGAAAATGTTTCGAGTCAGAAATGCAAATCTAACAATAAAATAAAAATAAAACTTATTTTGTCGTTTTCTTGAGCAATATGTGAAACTACTTTCTAATTCGACTTATTTATCTATTGTATTTATCTATATGTATTTATCTGAAGTGTTATACGCCACTTTTATTATTGTTCTACTTGTATAATATCCTCTGTATACAGGTTTATGTTTTTAAATAAATGAATAAAATAACATAAGTTATATCTTATACTTTAACAATTCCCCATTTGATTTCTAATTTTCTACAAAGTTAGACCTTCTTGTCATTTAAGCCTAAATTAAAAACATTTATTATATCTTTAAAGACTTCACATTATTAATGCAAAATATGGTGTTTGGTTTCTTCAAAAACATATGATTTGTTTCAATGATAAATGTAATAAAGTAATTAATATAAATAAATTATAAATAATAATAAATAAATGACTATAAGAACACTTCATATGTGTTATCCCTGTATACTAAATCTGTTTTATGTTCTTAAATAAAATCATTTTAAATAAAGCAGGGAATATATTATATAATATATTTTCTACAAGGTGAGACAATCTTTTTGTCCTTATTTTAAGTCCTAACAAGTAAATAATACATTTAATTCCTAAATGTAACAATAATCACCATCAAGACACTTAACGTCAGTAAGTTTTATAATGTTTTTTTTTCCCAGTGTGTTACACCCCTGGCTCTATTGTTAACTTGTTAAATAAAAAAATAATATATTATGTTTAAATAATTCACTATTTGATCTTGAATTTTCTAAAAGGTGAAACAGCACAAAATAAAATCCCTGAACAAAGAGAACAAAAATAATTGAATTCCCTTCTTCTGTAAACCAGCAGCTACAGGACGAAGGCCGCTGATGAAAGCTCTTCGCACTATCGTGACGAGAAGGCGTTTTCAGCCCGTTGATCAATAGCAGTCTGACGTTTTGTGTGTCTGTACGACGGAGGAGCAAGAGGGTTCGATTCATTATGAAAAACTACCGCTTAAGCATAATTATTGTGTCTCTTTAATATAATCATCAGTACATCCAATAATATTCTACTATTGAGCAGACTGCCACGATGTTCACGTTATGCCAGCTGACGGCGAGCGATGTTTTCGCCTTTGCCAGACAATTTCCATTTCCAACAATCAGCGAGTTCAAATGTCTGTCAATGGCTTTGATGAGAACATAACAATAACAAAAAATCTAATCCAAGTTGATTTTATTTATTATATCTTCACTAAAACCTGCGTCACATGGTGTCACGTGATGAGCTTGTCCATCAAAAACAGTTGAGAAGCTTTTCCCCAAATCATAAATAACGCAAAATTATGAAGACAATTTTGGGAAAACAGACGAAAAAGAGACTAAAAATACACACACACGGTTTGTTTTGTTGGCTCCTGCCTGGAGGAGCTTAGTCCCAGTACGGTGACCTGACACGAGACCAAACGTTCAACCTGAACTACATTTAAAACATTTAAACATTTAGTTTTGTCCCATTTTTCTACAGCGGTCTCACTCCCGGGGCGTCAGAGACAGAAGCTTGGGCAGTGAGTGTCGGCGCGTTGACGCCAACGCATAACGGCCCCTTTAGCGTCCGTATGAGACGCACAAGGCTTTCAATGAACCCCAACGTAAACCCAGCAGCGTCATTATTATTATTAGGCTTCGAGACGGACGTTTAGAAAGAGCATGGAAGTCCTCTAAGAGTGGGTGGGTCAACTTTTACCAAGCGCTAACCAAGTGCCAACACTTGGGGCTCCAAAAGGGAGTCGATCTGCAGGAACGAGTCCTGAAACCCGGGAATGAGTCAGCATTTTTAGCGTTTCCGGTTCCCTCGAGAGTCAAAGTGTCTTTGGTTGGACGTCTTAAATAAAGTCTGTGTTTAACGGCAGCTGGAGACATTTTAACATTTGGTTCTACGTCATAAAACATGCCAATAAATTGAATTTGGTATAAACTGAATCACCTCAACCTCACATACTGCAATGAAAGCCACAAGCTGAAGAAACTGTAAAAGTGTAAAGACACGAGCGGACACACGAGGGAGCCAGAGGACTTCAACAGTCCCGATCAGGGAAGCTGCTGCAGACCTGCGCCAGGTTTCTGGACGACCTCTGAGAACAAAAGCTGTTGAGCGAGCAACACGACTTTAACACATTTACCTTTAATTTGTATTCTGCTTGTTGGTCCAACCATTGGAATTGTTTTAATCCAGACTGAAAACCTTATTGTTCTTATTAAATGTTTTAAAAATCCAAGGCCTTATTATTATTATTATTATTATTATTATTATTATTTAAATAATATTATATATTTTAAATATATGTATATTTTTTTTAAATGTTTTATTTATTTATGTTTAAAGTATTTATACATTTAAAAATGTTTTATTTGTTAAATATTTGTTCATTTATTTTAAATATATTTATTTTAAATACTTTTATTCACTTATTTTAAATATTTGTATTTATTCATTTTAAATATATTTTGTTTTTTTAATATACTTATTTTAAATAACTTTTTTTTAAACATTTTCATTTATTTATTTTAAACAAATATTCATTTATTTGAAATGTATTTTTTTACCCTTTTTTTCTTATTTATTAAATGCATTTCTATGTATATCCATCTTTTATTTTACTGTATCGTCTTAACTTTAAATTGTGTTGAATTAAGTTAGTCTGAATTTGTTTAAATAGTTCTGCAGGTACGTTTGGAGTTTCTTTTCTGCTTTTATCATCTGTTAAAGTACTGATGAATACTGAGAAGCTGCAGCTTTTTTACGCAACATAAGTCGGTTTGTTAAAGTCGTGCGTTTGACAGAAATTGAGCTTTTATTAGAGTTTTTTCAGCTGAGGATTTCTGCGCTGCCATCAGATAAATGTGGGTTTTTAATCAGCTATCATCCAGTTTTTACCTCTATTATCAATTTCAAGCTGAAACCAGCTGCACATTTAAAGAAGTGAGATTTTACTACATCGTTTATTAATATCAATAATAGTATTTTCTTTATTTTAAGACATTTTTAATCTAAATTAATACACAATGCACCTCATCATTTCCAATAAAATACCGTTAAAAGCAGCTCAACTCTAAATAAAAGGTGATTTTAACAAACTTTAGTTTCTTTTTGTAAATAAATTCCACTTCATGTGCTTTATTGTTGAATTAGATGGTTATGAAGTAGCAGCTCAGAACAGTTTGACCCTCGAGTTCAGACTAGTTTAAAAAATGTGCAACACGTGCCAACGCTAACGCTTCTGACATTTGACTTTAAGCCGCCACGGCCTGTTTCTGCCTGTTCCTGCCTCCGTTTTCTCTTCAGGCGGCGCTTTGGCACGAAAACGAACACAAGATGACCCGAATCTGGAGCCAAAAACTGGACTCAAGTAGGACGGAGCGGATGCTGCAGGAATATTAAAGTCAAGTTCAGCAGCACAAACCCAACAAACGCCCACGAACACAATCAGCAGCTCGAACAAACAAATAATCAACGGAAGAATTTAGTAAAGTCACATCACTCATCTGGGGCTGTCACCGTATCAGATTTTCACTAAACTATTATGACGATATTTATAGAATATTAGGGCAACTATAGGTATAAATAATGTATATAAATAATATAATAAATAATAATAATGAAGACGTAAAAAAAACTTGGAGATTAAAGTGGTAAATTTCCAAGAAAAAAAAAATTGGAAAGTCAGAAATTTACGAGGAAAAAAACTCAGGAAATCGTTTTTTTCTTAAGGAATAAAAAATAAAGTTTCATTGCTTAACTTTGCAATGTTCGATCAACCCTATAAAAATTTTTTGGGGTAAATTTGAATTTGAATTTTTATTTTTTTATTTTATTATTTCAGATTTTTTCTTGTACATTTACCACTTTAATCTCAGAAATTAATAAAGTTTTTTTCCCGTAGATTTGTGAGCTTTTTTCTCCTCAATTTACTATTTTAACCTCGGAGAATATCGAAGTATTTTTCTTGGAAATGTTGGACTTCAATCTTTGGAATTATGAGTTTTTTCTCTGAATATTATATAATTTTTTTTTTTTTATTATAGTCACACACAGACACACACACAGACACACACACACAGACACACACTTACGATGCTGTTGAGGTCGGAGTCGAAGCTCCCGATGTGGTGGGTGGTGTTGCAGTTGGTGTGGATGGTGGCGGTGGTGGCGCCCCCCCCCAGCGGCTCCAGACCCTCCTCGTCCCACATGTAGGTTCCCCCAGACCCACAGCTGTCCGAGGGAGACAGGTCCAGGGACGAGCCGCCCTGCGGAGAGGACACGGATGCTTTTATTTTGTAGTATTATCTCACATTGGAGCGTAATATCATCACAATGTCCCGGGTTTGATTCCGGCCAGGGCACCTCTACCCGCCTGATGTCGAATAACGGCAGTAATACAACAACAAAAAAACATCTAAAAAGAAAACAATTTTCACATTTTTCATGGTTTTAAATCTTGTTTAACGTAAGAAACAAAGTAGAATGAATCTGTTAAAAATGTTTGGGTGGGAGCACTTCCTGTTTGTTTGAGGAGCTCTTTGGATGCAGGTCTCTTTTTACACATAAGTATTTTTATTGTAATGACATAATCATGTTAGACCTCAAGACAAACTCAGACACGTTTCGGCATCAAGCCTTCGACAGGGAGTCAAAACATAATAATCGGTGACAGATTTCTTCCTCCACCCGACTACGACGGAGGTGAATGAAATCAGAGTTGAGAGGATTTACAAACAGAGCTGAAAATTAGTCATTCTGAAATACATAAATACAAGAAAAAGTTTTTGTCTGATGAAAAGCAGACGTCACTTTAAAAACGGCAAACTGGAAATCCAATAATGAAATAAAAATAAGTAAATTTATTAGCTATTTACTTATATTTATTTCGTTATTGGATTTCTTGTTTGTTTGGTCCGGTGTACGAACTTAAACCAGTGTGATTCAATGAAAACAGGCTGAACCGGCATTTAATATTATGACACATTCTGGCAAATTATCACAACGTGATGAACGCGTTACGTTTCTGTAGAACCAGACTGACACGAGCGTCACCTTTAAGAGTTAAAGCCTTTACACAGCGAGGGCGGATTTCTCCGTGCAAAATCATTTAATTGACATGCAATTAATTAATTAATTTGCACGTCAATATATTTTTTTAGAACTGTCGTCATGAATAGTTTCACACAGAACGGGAATATTACATGGCGAAAAAATCCGACGTGATTTTTCTTCCAAAAAAGGTCGATTTTTCTGAGCTTTCGCACCAGGAATAAAAAAGGCACCGACCAATCACGTGGTGCAGAACATAAAACAACACGGAGGCTCCGAAGTCTCGACAAAGGCAGCGTAAAGGTTTACCAGCTCGACTCCTACTTTCACAATAAAAGCCCCACACACAGTATTCACAGGAGACTATTTAGCTAATTTGGTAAATTTGTAAAAAGACCTTTAGTCTTAAAGAAAAATGCGCCAATATGGCAACAATTTGGATTTGAAGCGGACGAAAGAGGTGAGCCGAAAAACATTGATTTCTTCTTTAGCGTTCATTGGCGGTTGGCAAACCAGCTTCGAGGTGCTTTAGCGCCACCAAGTGGACTGGATCAACATTCAGTGTAGTGGTCCGGTGTTTGGCTTAATATCCTCCCAGTTAGACATTTTTATTTATTTTATTATTTTTAAAAAAATATTTTTTTTTTATTTTTATTTATTTTAAATATATGTATATATTTTTAAATGTTAATGTATTTATTTAAAAATGTTTTATTTGTTAAATATTTTTGTTCATTTATCTTAAATATATTTATTTTAAATACTTTTATTCACTTATTTTAAATATTTGTATTTATTCATTTTAAATGTATTTATTTATTTTTAAATATACTTATTTTAAACACGAATGCTAATAGCTTTAAAAGCTCGGAGTTTTGAACTGTTTTTAATTTCTTTTTCTTTTGACTCCAAATGGAACCGAGAGGTCGCCACGATTTCAGCGTTTCAGCAGCGACTGGTAAAATATTTCTTTGTGAAAAAGCTTTTCATACATTTCAGGACTCATCTGATAAAGTGCTGCTGGGTCAGTGAAATGAACAGATATTATGTCATACCAAACTAGCAAGCCATATTTAGCTGTCACTTTACCTCTTATATATTAAAACTCACTGTTTTATACTCTTACAATTCATTCATTTTGAAATGACTGTAAAACACACAAATATATATTATTTTATTACCTCCGCCAAGAAGTGTTTTCGGTTTATTCTGTCTTTCAGCAGGATAAAGGAAAAACTACCGGCCTGATTTTAATGAAGCAGCATCTGAATAACGAGGCGGATCCATGTGTTATTTTTCACTTTCTTTTCTCCAACATTGCGAGAAAAGCCATTTGTGCTGCATTCAAGTGGTGTCGGAATAATTGTGAAAACGATTAAACTCAGGAAGTCGGTGAAAATGTTGTCACATGACTTGCAGAGTTGATTGATATTACGCAGAAACATGGCTGAGGAAATGTTGGGCTGATGGCTCTGAGCAATGAAACACAATGGTATCGTCTTTGTGGCGGCCATGTTGTTTCCACGTAACAATTTAAAGCTCATGAACACACCAAAGTCGGAAGAAGAACTTCTCGACTGGGGAAAAAGGGATCATCCGAGGAGTACCTGAATGCACCATTGGAGTGCTAGTTCTAGTTCTTGTTGAAAAAACGTGACGTGGCGTTTACTGATCTGCGTGATTGTACCTGCTCGTGATACTCCGGCTGACTGGACCGTCTCCGCTGGGGGAGTCGGTTCAGGCGATTCTCCCCTCGCTCACCTGGAAAGATTCAAATTTGGTTACCGAATGTTTCAACACTTTTCCTGACCTGCACGTTCGTCCTAAAATAAACTCACCCCCAAGTCTCATGTCGGCCCAGTCCACGCCCTCGTCCAGGAAGCAGAGTCCCGCCGCCTTGGCGACGCCGTTGACGGCCATCTTGTCGTCATCGAACCTGGCGCATGATTGGTCGAGCCCCGAGTCGTCTTCCTCATTTTTAGAGGAGAGGAGCAGAATGCCCAGCCCTCCGTTTCCTACGGACGCAAGTCAAGATGTTGTTGGTTACGATGTCGTAATACGGCCAAAATAAATGACGGCGCTGCGGGAGGAATATATAATATTCTGAGGAAAAAGGCTTCTGTGTGTGATGAGGTTCATCCAACCTCGCAAAGTGAAGTCAAAACATGTCCATCTTTCTAAAGCTTTTTCTCGTAAAATATAATCTCAAGAAATATTCTATTTTTTTTCATGTAAATTTACCACTTTAATCCCAGAGAATATCTGAGATTTCTTCCCGTTAAAGAACCATTTTAATCAGTTTTGTCTTGCAAATTTATGAAATTATAATCTCAGAAAATATTAAATGCCACAGTTTTAATCCTGTAAAAGCACCGATCCACATATGTTACGAAGCTTTTCTGTCTTTCCTACCGAGGTTGTCAAAGTCGTCCATATACTCCTGACTGGTGTCATTTCTATCCAGAGACGAGTTAGAGGACAGGGACATGTCCTCCAGCGTCTCCCCCAGAATCGACACCTCTCTCTGGGATACAGGCTCTGCCGACAGCCCCTCCCTCTCTGGAGCCTCTGGGGAACTTTCTGAAAGTGAGGAAAAATGTTAAATATCATATGAAAAGCAGAAGGAAACAGATGAAATGAGATGAGCCATCAGAAATTAGATGAAATATATGAGACGAGTTGAAACTTTATGGAGTTTAAGATGAGAAGAAAAAGGGGAAATAAAGAGTAAAGAATACGAGTGTATTATGGCCATTGTAAGTAAAAGATAAATAAATTACGAAACCTGAGTTAATATTCAGAGAAAACACCGTCTTTACGATATTAAACTGGAAAATCCTAAATATTCCAAGTCACAAATATCCGAGAAAAAAAACTGTGGTTCATTGAAGAAAGAAATGAAACTAAATTCCACAAATTTGCGAGTTTTGTCTCTTAATTTACGAGTTAAATCTCAGAGAATATCAACGTTTTATTTCTCGTAAATTTACGACTTTAATCTATGAAATTTTTCACGTAATATTAGCTCCGTATTCAATTAGATTTTTTTAGTTTTATAACCTACAATGACACTAATATGCTGTCGTAGATACACGACGAGATAAATCACGGCGAGAAATAAAAACATTTGTTAACAACGAGAATATATTTTTTTTTGTTTTACAAAAATCTTGGCTTTGATAAGAATCTCGTACTTGGGCTGTTTTCTGTAGTCGACGGCGTCTCTACGGAGTTTCTCCGCGCCGTCAGTCCTTGGTTCACTTCCTGTTCACCTCCATTGGCTGCGGTCACTCGGAGGGGGCGGGACTGCTTGATGAGTGACGGACGCGACAGCTTATAGCTGATGCCACTGGGCTTGGAGGCGGGGCTAAGGCTGGAGAGGAGGGGCTTCTTTAAGACGGAGGGGGGCAGGATGCTGAACCCGGACCTCCCTGGACCTTTGAGCCCTCCAGGAGTCGGAAGGTGTTTCTCCAAGCCGGCTCTGGGTGGAGCCAGAGCGGCGGACGCTCCTCGCCCGGCAGCCCTGTTGGTGGAGTAGGAGCGGGTGGCGGTGGGGTTGCGAGAGATCGAGGATGAAGGGGTGAGGGTGGGGGAGGGCTGCCGTCGGACCTGCGTCAGGCTACGAGACCGTAAACGATCGCTCTCGGTGAGCTGGACGGACGGCGCCGAGCCGAGGCTGTCGCTGGAGTGAGAGCGGCTGGCCGGCGGCTTCTTCTGGAGGGGAGAACCAGAGCGAGAGCCGGGACCAGAACCGGGCCTCGCACCGCCGGAGTGAGGGCCGCTCAGAGGCTGTCTCAGAGAACCGCTCCGTGGCTTGGATCCAGAGAGCCCGTTGATGGTCGGTTTCGTGCCGTTAAAGGCAGTTTGGCTCGGTTTGGATCCACTTTTGGAGACAGGAAGTAATCTGGGGCTGGCCTGCGGCGATGGGGATGATGACGATGTCACAGGAAAACCATAACTACGCGCCTTTCCTGCAGAAGACGTGGTGGTCTTCTTAGCGTCACCGCGCTGCGACACCACCGGTGATCCCGGTTGCCGTTGGGGATAATACTGATGGTTGTTGTTACCGGGGCGATTCCCAGCCGCGGCGTCCTCCAGCGTCTCATTTTCTTTCTTCCATTTCATGGAAAACGAAGTCGGCACTCGGATGAATCCATTCTGCTTCACAGAAGTCGGGGGTGCGGTCGAGCTGCCGTTGACCCCCGCCGGGCCGGGGTGGTGGTAGAACCCGTTGGTGAGGCGGGTGCCGGCGCTCGCCGTGGGACCCGTCTGAACGCCGTTGGAGAATGCGGCAGATTTGGGCCTCGACCCAAACTTGGGCAGCCTAGAGACCATGGTGGGCATGGCGGGAGGCTCGACGAGAGGCGTGGCGGACATCAGACCGCGCCCACTTCACCATGGAGCACGAGGAGCTGCAGAAGAAAGACACAACACGGATTTAAGAACCGTTTCAGGTCATCACATACGAGATCTGTGCAGCAGACGCTCAGCGTGGAGGCGCGAGAAAAGAAGAAGTAACACGGGGAAACAGACACGTCATCGTAAGTGTTGAGCTGAGGCCGAGGAAAAAGCACACGTGGCACCTCCAGGTGTGTGTGTGTGTGTGTGAGAAGGTAAGACACACACAGACATGTTTAAACACACACACACACACACATTTTAACACACATTAAAAACACACAAACGTTTGAACACACACATTTAAAACACACAGATACACACACAGACACAGACACAGACACACACACGTCACGCAGACAAAACGTTTAAACACACACCCAACAAAAATCAGCTGATCATAAGATAGTAATCAGACAACTTGTTATGAAAGACACACCCATCACATCCTGTCTGTAACACGCACACGCACACGCCTGTCTGACTATCTCTCTGTCTACTTGCCTTCCTGTCTGTCTGTCTGTCTACCTGTCTGTCTGCCCTCTGCCTGGCTCTCATAGTGTGTCACCAGAGTTTTCCACAAGCTGCTAGCTTGACAGCTGTGAGTGCTAACAACAGCAATAATGTGTAACAACAACAACAACAACAACAAATGTTTGTTGTTGTTGTTGTGGCTGAGGATGGAGGCCTGAAGGGACGTGAGCACAGTGTCGGGTTTGTTTGTTTGTTTGTTTATATATATATATATATTAATTAATTAAAGCGGCAGGACTTGATGAACATTCACTTCTTACTCCTTTCCTGAGATTACTCATATTTTTTAACACACATTGAGATAGTTACACAACCCTCCACACAAACACAATAATAAACCTGCACAGAGAGAATAATTGATCCCTCAGAAACGTCCTCGTGAGATATAGTAACGCAGCCCTGCAGCCTGAGCACATGGTGCTGATGTTCACAGGACAAAATAAAAACAGTAATGTGTCCGCCCGAGGCCTCCGTACTCTGACATCACAAGCTTCTCCTGGCGTCTAACTTTCAATCTGCTGATGCGTTTGTATTACGGAGAAGAAAGCGAAGTGCGATAGCAAGAAAAACTTGTGATTTCAGTGTGAGGGAAAGACACGCAGGTCCTGCAGGGTTTATGAGGATAGAAAGCTCCTGAAACAAAGACACGACTACATTACATTCATTATGTGTTTAAACAAAGTCATGTTTAATGTGTTTTCTCCTCACACTGACTTTAGAGAGGAAGATGAAGTGATGAAGTGTTTCCCATACGAGACGCTGACTCACAACTTCCTCTGCTGCAGCTTTCACTCCTCAAACACAAGCCTCCAGTTAACATGTCAATCTAAGGCAAACGACACTGTGCAATAAAATGAAGCATATTGGCACCAAAGCACTTATTCATGCATTCTGCAGCTCGAGAGGATTTAAGCTCCAGGCTGCGTTCAAAAATACATGTATGCAGTACGTACGTATCGAGTACGTAGTTCGTACGTGTCGAGTACGTAGTTCATACGTGTCGAGTACGTACATTTTGAGTACGTAGTTCGTACGTAGAGTACGTAGTTCATACGTTTCAAGTATTTAGTTCATACGTTTCGAGCACGTAGTTTGTACGTATCGAGTACGTAGTTCGTACATGTCGAGTACGTAGTTCGTACATGTCGAGTACGTAGTTCGTACATGTCGAGTACGTAGTTCGTACATGTCGAGTACGTAGTTCGTACGTGTCGAGTACGTAGTTCGTACGTATCGAGTACGAACTACGTACTCAAAATGTACGTATCGAGTACGTACATTTTGAGTACGTAGTTTATACGTTTTAGTTCATACGTTTTGAGTACGTAGTTTGTACGTATTGAGTACGCAGTTCATACGTTTTGAGTACGTATGTTTATACATTTTGACATCATATCAGATTCTTTATTCAGAAAAATACTTTGTTCCAGAAACGTGTGAAAGTGTGCACGACAAAAACAACAGGTAGAAAAAAAGACATGCAAATTATTTGATTATTTGTTGTTTTTGTGTGTCGTTGTGGTTCCAGTCTTTAAAGTGTGTGTGTGTGCGTGTGTGTGTGTGTGTGTGTGTGTGTGCTGCAGCACTGCTGGGATACCAAGGACACGCAGGAGGAATGAACACTGATGGACGAGGTCACGACTCAATGATAATGAGATTCTCTGTCCGTCTCCATCTTTTACTTTACAGCCGGGACATCAACCACATTAGTCCAACGGACAGAACACTCCGGACCGCAGCACTTGATACTAACACCAGTGAAATCCACGATCCTCCACAGAAAGTACTTCAACATACATTCCTCTATTAGCGTTAGCATACTGTTCTTTGTTAGGAAGTTAAAAAAGGTCACAATTCCTTCTAATATCTATTTTATATTTCACGTTTTATTAGATTACATGTGAACACGTCATAATAACATTATAATTTACCTTCGGCCAAAACACATTTTTACCGATAGAGCCTGAATGCATCATAACGCAACTCAACTAGTTAGCAACCTCGCTAACAGCTAACATTAGCTTGCGCTCATCTTGCTCATTCCACCACGGGTTCAAATAGGGATGGAAACATCAATAGTGAGTTTGCATCCCAAACTCGTCCCGAAGTATAAGAAAATATAAACTGTCACGATGAGTCTTATTGTTCTTATTTAGAAGTATTA
>CALSBV010010851.1:1896-39993 GCA_943590825.1 Bovichtus diacanthus
TGTGTGTGTGTGTGTGTGTGTGTGTGTGTGTGTGTGTGTGTGTGTGTCTGTGTGTCTGTGTCTGTGTCTGTGTGTGCATATGAGGCGACTGTTTTTGTATCTTGAAAGAGGCAGGGAACAGGGAATGAGTTTGGAGATGGTAATGAAAGACACCGGTCTCCACTTGGAAAGCCCCCACATTGTTTTGGAGTACATGTTTATACTAGGTATTACGGTAATAGCGTGTAAGAACTGACTTCAAAATAAAAGCGACCTTCCAGGGAATGTAATAGTCAATTTCACTGAATTTCATTCAATCAGTAAGTCAGTCAGTCAATAATAAATAAATAAATCAATGCAAACACATAAATAAACTAAAATGAATAATATTAAATAATAAATCAAATGAATGATAATTTTTTTGAAAATAACTACTGCCTGCGAACTGTATTTTTGAGATTTGAATTTCAATTGTGTGAATAATCAGTCAAACTTAATATTAAAGAAAACATTTCCAAAGACCAATGTGACTTCAAAAATGACAGTGCACCCCCTCTGAGTGTCATTGAGAAACTTCCTGTTACTAATATCAGGGCATTCCGATATAGAATTTAAAAAATGAAAGCCCCTATGAGTTTATGATGACGCTGGTGTGATCATACGCATCAAAAGGGTAAATGAAACAGTTATGTTATTTTAGAGAAATATAAAATAATCGATATTTATCGAGAATATTGATGTATTATTTATAAGCCATATCACCCAGCCCTATGTTATAACAGTTCATAGTCATTCTAAAATGAGTTTGAGCAAGCAGCTGCTCCTCTGGCTGATGTAACCCTACAACAGGGGTGGGCAAACTTTTTGACTCGCGGGCCACAATGGGTTCTAAAATTTGACAGAGGGGCCAGAAACAGATGGATGGAGTGTTTGTGTGAACTAATATAAATTACATGTAAAAGCCATTACATGAGAGGATTTGGCCTGTAACATGTAGCAAAGCATGAATATGCAAGGCTCATTGTACAAATTGTTTTCCAAAGGCATTAATTTAATTAAATTTAATTTAAATAAACACAGTAGAGAAACTCACGTTCAATTTCAGTGGGAACAGTGTTGTTGATCTCCCTTTTTTGCCAGTGCATCAAAGTCTGGAGTAAGTTTTGTTGTGGCAATTCTCAGGATAGATCCGAGGTGTTGGTCAGTTAACTTGAATCTGTGACGGGATTTGTTGATGTTCATGACGCTGAATGTCTGCTCACATACGTAGGTCGAGCCAAACAAAGTCAGCATCTTCTGGTGCTGTTTCAGGGTCTTGTGACAGGGGACAGGACACCAGCTGAAGTGACTTTTCAATGTTTTCAAAATCAGAGAACCGACGGCTGAATTCTCCGTGCAGGTCGTCCAGTGATTTGCTGTATTTCTTTGCATTTCGCCTCTTTCTGCGTGGCAAGTGTGGAGAAATGAACGAAAGATTTGTTTGCAGTTTGTCTGGAGAATAAAGTTAGCTTAGATTTGAAGGCTGTAACATGTTTGTACATGTCGTGCACAAACTGATCTTTCCCCTGTAGTTTCACATTCAGCTCATTCAAGTGTGAAAATATGTCCACAGCAAATTCGTCGGATTTCCCCATTGACTCCAAAAATGCGCCGATCTCCTCTTTCAGGTCCCACACTCGTTGAAACACTTTGCCCAAACTTCACCAGCGGACACGAGAGTGGTACAGTAAGTCCTGATGATCCGCATCAGTTTCCTTCAGGAACGTAATAAAGTCCCCTTGCTCGTATAAAGTTGACAAGTTTTACGTGCATTCTTTTAAAAACTCGCCTTCGGAGAAAGGCTTGCTAGCTTTTGCTAATTTGAATGCCAGCAAAAAACTTGCCTTGGTAGTTGACTCTTGAATTGCAGTTTGTCGGTGAAAAAACTGTTGCTGAGTCTGTAAATTAGCCACCAACCTCTGAGCCGTAGCCGTCCGTTCTTGTGTTGACTGCTTGCTAGCATAGTTAGCATGCTTCGTAGCAAAGTGACGGCTGATATTGTACTCTTTGAAAACCGCGACAGTTTCTTGGCATATCAGGCATACAGCCTTTGACTGGACTTCAGTGAAAAAATATTTTGTTGCCCAGTATTAAACACTCGGCACTCACTATCCACTTTTCTTTTCTTTGATGAGCTCATTTTTACAGAAGGGCTCACAGAGCAAAGCTAAAAACAGAAGAAGTAATGGTACCTTCAAGTGCTATGGTAAAGATGATCTTTTCCACTTGTAAACTGGTAATTACAAGTGCGTTGTGTGTTGTGTTCAGGGGCAATTTTCAATTGGTTTTTGGTATTTACCATAATTACCAGAGCACATGAAGATACAAAAATATACCACACGCCAACAAGGTGAATGTGCCTGAAGTGCGCCGATCTTTTTTTATTATTATTATTATTATTATTATTTTTAAATATAATTTGGACAAGTTCGGCGGGCCGGATTAAAAAGCCCAACGGGCCGTATATGGCCCGCGGGCCGTAGTTTGCCCACCCCTGCCCTACAACATAACCTAAAGTGATCGTTGGTAGCTTCAGGATGTGAGCATTGAGGCAAGAATATCCAAGATTTACATGTAGCCATTACTTCTGTTACAAAACATAGAGCGGAGATTAGAATTTGCTCCATTATAAGGTTCCACAGCCTACAATTTTCCTGACCTGGATTACCACAGCTTGCTCCAAATATATATGGCCTCTGGTACTTTGTACCAGGTGTTCATCATAAACCCGGTTTAGAGGAAGTACACAATAACATCTGAATGAGTCAACCAAGCCAGCTCTTCTGTGTAAAATAAAATAAGGAGGTGGACCTTAGACTCAATTATCAAGTAAGAGATTCATCTGAAATGCAGTTAAATTGTAACCTTAGTAACCCAGTAATCACTGAAAGGAAAAAGGAAGACATAGTTGTTACAACTGTTACTACCCATTTCTTGCATGCGGTGTGGATTTAAAACTATACATTGTAATATTTATTTGTACGTTTAGTTAATTTACCTGCAATTCTCAAAGACATTTTTTTGTATAAATGATGTTGAACTAACAGATAAAACACTGACTATCTATCCACACTTTTTATTATTTGTAAAACCAGTTGTACCAGGAGAATATCGTTCTGTTGGTTTAAAAGAGTTTCTTAGAAGCACAGCACCTAAGAATATTGTTATTGTGAAGTAGAGCCGCAACGATCAGTCAATTAGTCAATTGACAGAAAATTAACCGGAAACTTATTCGATGATTTAATAATCATTTAAGCAAAAATGCCAAATATTTGCTGTTTCAAGCTCATCAATGTGAGAATTTCATGCGTTTCTTTGTCATACATAAACAGTAAACTGAATGTATTTGGTCAAGACATTTGACAAAGTCACCTTGGGCTGCAGGAAATTATAACAGTTAATGGATTCATTGAAAAGAAATTGAGGAACTCACCCCTCCTTGGGGAAACTCTGGTTGATCTCAACTTGGTGGTGACTCAGCAGTTCAGCTGTTTTTGCATTGAACACCTGTGAAGAAATTTAACTCATAAGAGACCAAGAATAGAAGTAAAACAAAGGATACAGGGGTGTGCTTGTGAAGTCGTCTTCTTAATAAGACAACACATCATTTGGCACAACACAAGACTAGAATTTTCCAGTGATACATTACAACGCAGCGGTGAATGATAAAAATTACTATTAGCTGGGTTTCATCCAGCCACATTGCACGCACAGCACCTGGCATCAATGTCACTCCAATAAAAAATAGATCCCTATTACAGAGGGGGTAAGATTAAAGACGAGGCAGAATATAAGTTATAACCTACAGTCAGATAGAAGTCAGCATTTCATCTAATAAGGTAGGATAGGGTAACTTCTGTGAGCACAGCAGTACAATTCAGCTCCAGACAATACTCACGATTCTCAGTTTGGCTGTATGAACACAGCAGAAAGGAAAACTGGGACGCAATAACCTTGAAAAACACATGAGCCACAAGCGGTTTCAAAGCACTGGGAACTCTTTGCACTTTATGGTCATTTCACAGCTGAAAATCCTGGACAGACACACAACAAGCAAGCTACAAGCTGAGCCCTTGGACACTCGAAGGAGAGAGGTCACATTCGGTTGCGGTCACGCAGTTGGATGGCAAACAGGAACATTCTCACCCCATCACAAAGATAGACAGATCGTATGACTGGGCCAGTTAAAGTAGTGCCCCTGATGTCACAAAGTGTCCAAAAATGCAAGTCCACAGTGTGTGTAATATTGTATATGCGAGCATCTGTGTGCATGACGGGCATATACAGGAAGGTGGACACAACAAACGTATATATATATGTATGCATGTACAATAATACAAGCTACATATACCCTAAAACAAATACAACCTCTGAACTTAATGTTCATTTACATTGAGACAGTGACATATTCCAGTCCTGGATTCATGTCTATTGTCATTTTTTTTTTTTTTAAATGTGTTGTCGTGGTATTTACATTGCTTTACATGTCTGCCATAAGCTGATGGAGCCAGCCAATGCACACAAATATATATTTTAAAAGATAACGTTTGTTGTGATAGCAGGCACACATTTTCTGTTGTACTTTCTGAAATAACATAACCCAATTGTGGGCGAGCGGTTTCTGATGTCTGTGATATTCCTCGGGATTGGATCCAATAATAAAAGTGTTGCCTGCCAATTTCATATTTTGGCTAAAATCAAAGTCAAGATCGACTTTACGACACAAACATATGCATATAAAAAGGACAGGGAAGGTTAATGAATTTGCAGTCACTCTGCTGCAGAAAAGGCTGGGAGGATGCCTGAGTCAAGGTTATGTTGTGAGGGTATATTTCAACATTGCCAGGGCTTAATAATTATCTTTTATGACCAGAGACGTGTTCGCTTATCGTCTTTGGGTCCTGCGATGAACCTCACAAACAACCTTCTAGGTTTAAGTTTAACTTCTGGTCTGAATGATCTTTTCTGTGCTTGACCTGAAGTATCATCAGAACAGCATTTAGCCAGGGACCTCACAAATGGTTTATGGCCTTTTGGAAAGAACTGGTTACTAATTAAGAAAACATCTAGAGCAATGTTAAGGCACCCGTTTGCTGTGGACACATATGTTTGAGATACATTCCCCAGCATAATGAAAAAAGGTTGGGTGGGTTACAGATTTATACAGATACAGATTACAGATTGTAATTCTCAACAGATCATGGTTCAAAATATGTTTGGGTCAACGGGATCTGAGATAATAATAATAATAGCTTAGATTGAGTTGTTCTCTCGTGTTAGTCCTTGTAGTAATCAATAAATCCATAGGCCTAAGAGAAAGCAGCTTTCAATCTAGTGTTTAGTACCAGAAACAAGCCAAACAACGACTCCAATGTGAAAAAAGATTTCAGAAGAATGTTAACCAGATCTACTCAGGCATCAAAAACCGGGTCTACTTTTTTGAATATCTAACAGCAAGTTGAACTTTTAAACTGCTGTATTCTGTGCCAATCTTCCAGCTGACCTACTTGAGGAAGCCCACTTTTATTCACAATGGATCACTCATTTTGCCGACGGAAAACAAAGCAACAAGTGGAGAAATGTGGTGTGTTTCCACTTGGCAGAAGGACACAAGTAATGTCTGCAGTAGTCATGCAGGCAGAACTAGAGAAGGAATGGGATATGAAGGAGGTGAGTCTCTTTGCTGGTTAACAGTATGAACTTAACAAAAAGGGGTAATTTCACACAACAGAATTAGTACGCTGCTTAGTTTTACACGTTATCGTGAACTTTGGCTCACTTTTCAGAACAGAATTTCAATGTGAGAAACTGCTAATGCAAGGAGCCAAAGTGACTCGCTAGATGGTCGTCTTTACACTCACAATGCTGTCCTTACTACGTGTAAACATTACTGAGGAGACCAACACTTCTACATAGTTGCTAATCATTTCACCACCACAGCAATGCATTTCTTACAACAGTAAATTATGGGATTTCATGTTTTCCAGCATATAAGAAGCATTTTGTCTTGTATTGAAGCAGAATGTACAATATTTGCTCTACATTTACCCTATATCATCTTAAATAGGATACTTTAATTGGACTTGCTCATCACTATTTAAATAATCTCTGAGAAAGTGACTATTGCAGACAATTTTTTTTCAGCATCATTTTATAATGGCCGTTTTGTTTCATAATGCAATGTTGATATTTAATTATGAATATGTATAATGTTGTGATGCTCTTAATTAACTTCATACATGATGCATTACTTAGTCTGCTTTATGAGATTTTGATTCCAAAGTGAGGATAGTCTAGTCTTACTCTAATAGTCTTTTGTGCTAACAGTTTAGTGAGGATACAAATCAGAGTTAATAATACTGGCTGCTCTCGTGCAGTGTGCTCATTTAACAGTTGAGGCGCACGCGGGGTTCTATTTTTATAATTTAACTCGCTCAGAAAATATTTTGTAGTTGTAGTTTAAGAGAATAAATACAAATCTGCTGAAGTTAAAGCTAATACAGAAGGATATATATCGATAGAACCCTCTGATATCGAGGGGGAGCCTGCAAGTTAGTTATTAACAAAGTTATCATTTACACCTGCAACAAGTTTTTTTCAGTCGAAGGCTTCGCTATTTCTTATCAACTATGTGGTCAAATACAATACCGAAGGTTTAAGTAAAACAGAGAAGTTATCAATAAAGAGCACTCAATCTGAAATGTCTGTAAACATGTAAGGCTCTACACGTCACTCACCAGAAACCTCGTCGAGCTCGTGCCCTGGTCAATCGCAGCAACCAGCGGATCCATCCTTGTAGTTTTTTCTGGTGACCGTTAAAACACTGGAAACAAGACGTTAAACACTCGCAGCTGCTGGCTTTGAGGCTTGCTGGCATCAACAGCACGAGTGTTTTTTGTTTTTGTTCTTGAACACCAGTCACGGCTCCTCGTAAGGTCAACAGAGCGCGCAGATGGGGGCAGAGTATGGATGTTTAAAGAGAAGACCTTCATGAGAAGGTAAAGTTACCGGAACCGGCCGCTGACGGGACGATTGGCTGCTCGTCCAAAGGCGTCGGCCACGCTCTGTCCAATCCGGTTTGGGGGCACGTTCTGAGGAGGTCGCTCTATTTACATGGCTCTGGTCCTATTTTACACAGTCTATACTCTGGTCAGAGGGAATGAGAAACATACACCTCAACACAGACAGTGTCGATTATGTAGATTAATAAATCGATGTTTGAGCAGACAGCTCTCTCCCATGGATGCTCTCGCCTTAAAACTGGAAATTACGAGGACAATGAGACTTGAATGTATCATGTCACCTGGTTGAAAAATGATCGCTGTCAACTCATTGAGTTTGGAATTTTTATTTGAGATATGAGGCTAAGTGGTTGAAAGGTACTCAAAATCCATTGTAATTTAAAGGTTTTATACGTAATACTTACCTAATGCTTAACTAGAGACCATTTTGGGACCACACCAGCCTAATCGGGCCAGGGTCGTAATGTGCGGGGGCCAATGGCCCGTTCCCCACTTCCTACCCCCCTACTTGCACACATTTATTTTTATTTTTTGTTGACAAAATGACTTTGTGTTGTGCTAGAATTCTATGAAGAGTAAATATACTAGCATTACATTTTCAGTGTTCAGGCTTAAAATAAAAACACTTGATCTTAATATACAGTATTTGTCTTATTGTAAGTCGCTTTGGACAAAAGCGTCAGCTAAATGAACTGTAATGTAATGTAAAGCAATGTAATTTGTCTTACACACACACACACACACACACACACACGCACACAACAGATTATCTCCTGATGCCTGAACACAACACAGCAGTGGGGCTATGGTAACGCATCGCGTTTTATCAATAAGGGCACCATAGAAGGCGTCTCATTACGTTTTCTATACCAGAAGGTCACCATAAAGGGCACTTTTGCAGTGTTTCTTCGAACATGGTGCCCCCATGTTCGAAGAAACACTGCAAAACCACGCACCCCCACCCTGCACTGAGTCCACCAGTTTTCAGTAGAGGGGTAAGAGCTGAAGGCTGACAGGATGCCATAAACCATGTTTTCTCTTGTCCTACTTAGCTACTAAAGCCCCCTCTAAAAAGCTGAAACAAAATACTGGTTCTTTTTGTCAGATACATTTGTGCTTCTTGCACTAACTAATCAAATTTTCCCTTTAAAACCATTTTTGTGCTTTTGTTTCTGTATGATTGTTTACTGTGTGATGTTTTAGTCTTGTGTGGAGCACTATATTATACTGTACTTGTACTTCTGTTATGGCATGAGATCATTTAAAGATAGGTCTCAAACAAGGACGTGCAGAGGATGTTAGAGGGCTAGGGGCCTACATTCATAAAAGACCATTTTTGCAAATAATTCAAATTAATAATAAAAATTTGAGCTTTGAATTTTATGCATTAATTTGTGCCTTTTGCATTAATTTATGGAGGAAATTACTTTATTTATGTAAAGGAAAACACAAAATTCAGGCCCAAAGTGAGTATTCAAAATCAGAAGATATAATGGAACATAATGCAGTAAAGCTCTCAAGCATTCTTTTATGCTTTCCCATATTTATGTTACCCCTTCGGAGTCAACACGCTCATAGGCATGATTTATTCTTCCCTCCTCTTTTGTGTCTTTTGTTTGGGGAAGTAACCTCTTTAAATGTGTATGGGGCACTGATCTACGTCAATTAAGTCATGGTAATTAATTTATAAACCCCTGGACTTTAATAGTTCTCATGTTTCAGAAATAATTCCGCTCAAGTTCAAAACTTTCTGCACATTTCTGTTTTGTCTGAGAGAATAAAAGTCTTCCAGTCAGAGAAACAGGAATTAGGGACTTTAACAGAGTTTTTAAATCATAAACCATAAGACCTTGGAAGCTACCTTCTGTCAGGATATTGTGGACATAATAAGCTTTAAACTGCGATGGAGATGGAAAACATTAAATAGACTTATGTCATTTATTTTTTGACAACTCCATATAAATCTGCTCATAAACATGACATGTTGTTTTGTGTCAATATTTGGAATTTATTCTTCATACTTTTACTTTCATTATTCATGAGAGATCAAGAACTCAAGTCAAGGGTTTGCCCATACACAGCCAATGTGACAGAAATATAAGTGTCACAGTACCGTATTTCTACTGTGTTGTTGTCATTCACTCTGATGGACTGACTGATCCACTGTCACAGGCGCTATGCTGACACCTACAGTCCAGCAGTTTATTCTACACCCGTTGACAATTCCTCAGGGTAAAACGACGGTTAAAGTTACATACAGTAAGGGGTCAGCAAAACCACCAATCATATTTCTGTGAAATGGTACAACCCTTATTGACATTATCATGAAAAGGTTTGATGAAAATTAATTAGAATTATTATTAACAACAGTTACAGGAATTTCCTGTAAAGGCTGTAAAGGTGAAGCACTTTTGTTTTACACACGTTTGTGCAAGCGTACGCAGAGCACGTAGAGACGGTTACAGGACCGCACACACTCTCTCTCTTCCACATATACACACTCTCTCACATTTGTGTACATATTCCCTTTTGATTGTTTAGTATTAGATATTGTGTGTTTTGACTGTTATTATCTTATTAATAAATGCTTTTTGGAATATACTGTACATGGTGGTTTGTTTCATGTTGTACAAGAGGGAGTATTGCCAACCTCTACTATCAAATAATTCTGAAATCCTTCAATCTTTACTAGCTATTGATATGGTAATTTTGTTTATTATGTTATTAATTTAATTATTAATCCGATTTTCTCATTAATCTTCTAGTATATTTTATGAGACTACATTAACTGGCTATCATTTTCCTCTGATTCAGAGCTTAAGTCATAATAATGAATATAATAATTCATAATTATTTAGATAATTCTTCTGATAGCCATGTTAATGTCTTTTTGAGCTAATGTACCTACTTCATTGTAGTGGCAGTTATTATCAACCCCTATTTATGATTTTAATATTCTAATACTTTTATTATTATAAATGATCATTAATATTTGTTAACAACCAGACTTATCTTCTACTCATACCAGAACCCCATACTTAATGGTGACACTGGCGGGAGGCGTAGCAGTGTTCCAACAATACCACATACTGTAGAGACACAAAGTGCCACACACTCTTTGTACTGTACCTCATGACAAGAACACACAGAATATTAGTTGTTGCTGCTTCACCTCAAATGCTTAGTAAGGGTTTTATACTGATGCCATGCAGTCAGGGGGGGGATGGGGGTTCCATGTGCGCAGCAAGGGACAAGGACAGAAGGGGTCGTATGCTGTACAGTCTGTAAAGCCCCCTGAGGCAAATTTGTAATTTGTGATATTGGGCTATATAAATAACATTTGATTGATTTTGATGTGTAACCTAACATGCTGAAATGTAGATATCTATAAGAAAGACATTTTTTAACGATTTTTTTGTCCTATTTAGGAAAGGGTATTGGTGCACTTCAGATGCAAAAAAAAAACAAGTTAGAAAAAATATCCTGGCAGAACCTTTTTTTCACCTGTTCTTAAGTCATAAACACAGGAGAGAACACAATTTACATCAGACTTAGAAAATACAGAAACAGAAATGTTTTTCTCACTTACTTCTCAGGGCTTCCGCACCTTCCTTTTGTGATGTAAAAAAATTGTTTCCGTCATTAAATATAATTCACTCACTTAAAATATATTACTGTTGATAATTTATATGACAAGTTAGATTCCACCTCATCGCATTAGAGTGAATACTGCATACACCAAAACTACAATAAAAACAGATAAAAACAGCATACAGTACTTGTGCTTAGCCTGGTAAATAAACAAGTAAAAGTACAAATTTAGATGGTCAAATACATTTAAATCAGTCAAAAAAATCATACAATCTTTAGATAAGGTGCCTAAGATAGGCACGGTCCAGCTCTTAAATGTGCTGCCATCCACCATAGCTCTTTACTGTGCGTCTGCTTTTGAGGCTTCAGGCCCAGCATCTGTGAGGCTGTCATCTGTGCTCTGTGTGCCCACAGTCGCCTCCTTACTCTTGGCTGCATTCTCACTCTGAGCCCGGTTTTGTTTCTCCCTCTCCAGGGCTTTCTCCATCTCTGTGTAGTAATCAAGAGCCTTCCGTACTGGGTCGATAATGTGTTGCTGCAGAATGAATGAAAAATAGATCAAATTCCACCCCAAGCAAGCAAAGACAGTCCTTCAACCTTGTCCACTTTTCATTTAGTAAATGATGCCTTACATTACATTTGTGGATATTTGTGAATATTTTAAAAATAAATAACCTCCAAGCAGGGGAAGAGGTTGGCCAGCTCGATGAAGAGGGGCAAAAGGACAAATCTGATAAAGCCTGTTTGGGATGACGGCTTGGTTACTTTGTCCCGATCCATGAAGGGGGTGACTGGAAGACCCTCTAACTTCTCCATGTCACTCTGAGGGCAGAGAGACCAGACAGCTGGAATGAATGGTTATACATGTAGCAGGGCTGGTTTGTGTAATCTTTGATTTTGTCTATTATCTCCACCAGGACTAAGCCTGTGGGAAGATCGTGCTTTCAGTCATGTGTGTGTGTCTGTCCGCAGCTAATCTCGCATACCACAGGGCCCATCAGTCTAACATGTTCTGTGCAGTATGAGACTGTATGCTCAAGGACCTCTTGTGGTTGTAGTGATTCACATTTTTTGGAAAACCTATTTATTGACTGTTTTATACCGTCGTTGACTGCTGACTCCTCCTGTTCGGGGATTAACAACTGCTTCAGTAGCAAAAGGCTGGTAATCAGCTATGCTAAAAACAAGCCTCACCTAGTTTGCTGAAGGCCACATTTTGTCGTGGCTCTAAAACGGACACCTAGAGAAAAATTGGTCTCATTTTGAACCGGGGCATCTTCAGATTGATTCCATACCTGATACGTGATCATCCACTAAAGTTAGGCACAATACAAGATGAATACATCTCTGTTTTTGTTATCTTCACTGCCATGTTGACTGTAAGGGAGCTGGGAGGGACAACTGAGTGAGATTCAACTCTTCTTGTTTAAAGGGAGAGGGAGACACACCTAGTGGAGAGTGCCATTTCTAGTTTAATACACCTTGTTGCCCTTGAACAGTTTTGAATTAGAACACCACAGAAATTGGTCCTCTGTAGTTGAAACGTATATCCGGGTGTTGCCACAGTATGAATGGACTTTACATACTATAAGACTAAGTTACCTGGTTGTAGAATTCCTGCAGAAGACAGTCCAGCCAGGGCTCGGCCACCTCCATGGGCCGCGCCTCATTGGATATGTCACTCACTTTAATCAGAATCATCATCAGCTGCACACGTAGACATAATGGGACAAAACGAGATAGTAACCAGCTACACATTCATTATGCCTCACACTAACCCCACCAGTGTCCTGTTTGCTCTCCTCTCACCACATCTCTGTGGTCCTTGTTGGTGAAGTCAAAAGCTGTCAGGATGGACTTGAACTTGTTGAGAATCTCGTTGTGCCTTGTCATGTCAGTGGCCAGAATGCATCTGCAGTTACAACAGAATACAAAGCATACCGTATGCTGTTGTGCTAGCATGACAGAGAAAATGTGCACGCTGAGAGAATCAGAGAGATGATCTCACTTGATGATCCCTTCCCTTATCCGTTTGTATTGATTCATGGACAAATTCTTGAAGATGTTGCTCTCTGTCTACAAAACAGAAAAAAGCGGACGGCCCTTATTCTTGTGCAGGTTTAGTTCTAAATGTATGTTTTAGGGCAGCTTGGACAGAAAGTTGTCATCCTTGCCTTCTCCAGTATCTCAAAAGCTATCGCACAGTGGTGGTTCTCCAGTGGAGAGATGTCATTGTAGCGGAGAGCGAGTTCAGTCCGAGCATTTATCTGAAACATGGTAAGACATCAGTTTAAAACTTTACGAAATAGAAATTCTGTAAAATAGAGTTCTGTATGCATTGGCACTGTAGCCTCGAGGGACAACAACTGAAAACTGGATTAAGATGTCAATGTTATATTCATACAACTTGAGAATTCAGTGTTTTTAAATTAAAATGAGATCAATAAGATGATTTAATAAAATGTTGGAAAATAGGATTGGCCAGCAAAAAGGTCAAAAACGGTAAACGCTGTGGGTATATCATGTGCTGCTGTAAGGTAAGAAGCTGTATGTGATGTAAACAAGTACCAGTATATATTAGCCGATATAATAATTTTAGCGATCACAAAAAAGAACAAAATCTGAAATTACATATTAACAAATATTAACTACTAGAGAGCACTGCCAAGTTAATGTCCCTCTCGCTACAACTCTTGTCAGAATTATTTGATAACCAAATTTAAAGAGTAGGTTGCTTTAATACAATACTCACATACATACAATGAAAGCTATTGGTCGCTGTCATTTTTTCTTCCTGTCCTTTACAGCTGTGAAAAGATTTTGTAAAGGCTACCTGATAGGCATTGTTGTATCCTGTGTGGTCGAGGTCGTGGCAGACTGCAGAGGTCAGCATGATCAGCAGGTCCACGCTGTCCATCTTGCTTTTCAGGTCGGTCAGCCAGATCAAACCATACATCTGCTCAGAGATAAAGAGTACGTACAGAGATGTTGCCACGTACCCTTGTGAAGAATGAAAGCTGCATCACTTGATTTTTTTTTGGGCCACTCGGGAGCAGTGGAACAATTCATAAACACATTAGCTCCTTTTCAAAGGCAGGAACTTTCTCTAGGGCAGCGTTTTCTTTCAGGGACCTATTTTCTATCACTGAGTACACTGACGACCCCGGACTCATGTTAACTGACATCATTTATGGATATTTTATATTATATTCAATGCACAACAATAACATTGCAGAACAACTGATATACTTTACAACTAAACAGCAAATGCAGGACGTTTATGTAGAATTTCTGATTTGCATTAATTTTGAACAGATTATTTCCTGTGTATATTGCATCAAAGATCAGTTTTCCTGATAAGTTGACATGTTAGCAAATACTTGCTCACTTAAACATCACATATTATAATTAATTTAAAGTTTTCTTTCCACCGAACAAAATCAAGTCTAATATTCACTCTCATTTTAGCTCCTGCTTTGGTCCCTGCTGACTCCTGAGAAAATATCTGGCTCTTTGACATAAGTTTATCAAAGCTCTCAAACTAAAGCATCTTCTAAATGTTGAACCAGAACAATGCGCTAAAAAAATGCAAAGGAAAGTTGAACGAATGACTGAGTTGGGTGCAAATTCTGTGATTTTGTTTGCAGAAGCCAAGCCTTTTATACTGCACAGAGGCATCTGTTTAATCATATCAAACATAACAATTCATGCAGGTTTACAGAACGAATCATTTATGCACCAGCTATTTGTTTTTAGGAAATATTAAAGGCAATAATTGAGTTTTGAGTCCCCTCTCCACCCTCAGGGCCACATGTCCTTCACCAATTAGGCAGAATTGCACAATTTCATGATTACAGATACAAATGGGCTCTCCACGATTTGCCCTGATAACACTTCACAATAACACACACACACACACACACACACACACACACACTCACCATCTGGGTAACACAGAAGCAGTGCTTGAAGTTGTGGAAAGGGATGTTGTTGTATCTTCGATAGACCTCGAACAGGAACTGTTGCAGCACTTCAGGCTCGATGTTGAAGGCCGCTATGAAATCTAAATCTGTGTACATGACCTGCAGGAGCACCATGATCTCTGCATCCTCCCACTGCCTACACACACACACACACACACACACACACACATTAAGACAGCCCTACATATAATGGATATAGATATAGAAATAGATAAATGGATATAGATATAGATATAATATATAGATATAATATATATCTATATATAAAATATATATAGATATATATTTACATAGATATAGATAGATAGATATAGATGGATATATATATCTATATATCTATATATAGATATAGATAGATACATACTGTAGATAGATATAGATGGATATAGATATATAGTATATACATATATATAGATATAAATATATATATATATATATATATAGAGAGAGAGATTAATATCGATATACATATAGCTATAGATAGTTATAGATATACATATACTACATATAGATAGATATAGAGATATAGACAGAGATAGATAGATAAAACGTCATTTAATGCATAAGGCTGGCAATATACTATTGTATTAGTGTGTAAGTATTGTGTATTTGAAGCCTGATATATCGTCTTCCTTTGTGTCATGGAGCTCTATTGTTTTACGATTGTTAAACGATTAAAAACACATAAATGAGCCACACTGTTGCACTGGGGGACATGTTTCTTCATTACCATGAACAGTATATTTTCCGTCCTACCAGTTTTACAGGGGAACATTTTACCCTAAATCTGTATGAATCCGTTTCAAAGCAAAGCATATTTTATTTAGGGTTTCAAAGGAATCCTCTAATTTATTATGTGACGCCCCAGGCTTCAGTTCTCATTCTGTACCTCTGCATAGTCACATATCTGTCAACAACCACCATTGTGGGTTTGCTTTAAAAGCTTTTGGACAAATGAAATGACGACCAGGGCTTACTGAATGCAGCATGCACTTCCTCCCCATGAAGCCCACTTCAAACATGGTTTGTTGATTAAGCCTTTTAAGACCTTTGATTTGTGAGGCCTCTGCAGGCCTATTCATATTGAGATGAGTGTGTTGATCAGAAGAAAAGGCTGACGTCTCGTATCCTCTTCAGGAGTGCATCAGAGGTGCTTGTTGCGCACGACTGTCATTAGCCGAGAGAGGAAACAGGTGCACTGCTTGTTTGTTGGTGATCACACAGGCACAGGGACAGCCAGCACATCATGGTGATGAACACTGATGCTGCAAGTGACATTAAAACATCTCCACATCTCATATGGCCTCAAGTCCAAACTCACCAGTTATCAAAGGTCGGGGTCTTTAAGTACTGCCTCACTTCCACTGATACCTCCAGGGAGCTGCAAAGGTGATAACATATAAATTAATGATAACTAAATATTAAAACATAGAGCACATGCAGGGCAGTAGTTTTCAGTGAGCTTTGAATGTGAACGTGCCTCATTTGAAGAAACTTTTCCCGTACATGCTCACACTCCTTCCTGGTTTTATGCAGGGTTCTCTTGTGGTAGAATGGGGAGGGCTTGTGTGTTCCCTCTGACAGGTCTTTAAACAACCCCAGCCAGCTCAGATGCTCCACACTCTGAACAAGGATCAGGATAAATCCAGTCAGCAGAGGATGGAGATTAGAGCAATATATCGTTCATCACATCAAATCCCACATTTGATAAACAGGCCAGGGATTACGAATGATCGAGCATTAACATTATTATCATTACTGACTGATTTGATACTGATTACTTCAAGTATGTTATGCTTTTGTCATTCCCTGGAAATCTACGGCCATGCTAATGGATCTGATCCTGCGGGGAATATTGTGTGAACCAAATTTCATGGCAATCCATCTAATAGTTAAACTAAAAACTAGTGAGGCGCAGATCCGATACTCGGGGGGGGGGGGGTATAATGATACGATCCATTAGCCTAGACTATCTCAACAACTGTCAGTGAGGTAGAGGCTACATTGAGTGTTGATTTACATTTTGTATTTTACTCTGGAATTATAATTATTTTGCCATTCTAAATACTCGGATTTAAACTTTTGTACAAAGCTGCACTTTAAATTTCATTTTGTATGTTTGAATGGGACCGATCAATCAAAAATGCTGCTTAAAGCTTTTATGTGGGGAAAAAAGTTGAAATAAAAAGCAGCATTAGTGCATAGCTGAGTCATGTTGTGGGCTCTGTATTTCCTTCCTTAAGGGAGCAGAATATTTCAAGGTTTGAGCATGATGTTTTTAGATGGCAAGATTAAGCAAAGTGCAACCAGTCAAATGTATTATTAACAGCTTAGTTGTTGAGAAGAGGGGAAAAGACAGTATCGATTGGTATCAGTATCGGCAGATAATCATGGTTGCGTATCGATATCGGACATGAAAAGTGGTATCGAGTCATCCCTTCTAAAAACCACAAATGTCAACCCCATGATGGTATTAGGGAAAAAGTCAGGGGATCACCAAAGTAAGTACATAGTAGGGTGTATTGTCTGCATCAGCTAGGGCATCCGCTGCTTGCTAGAAACAAGGTTGAAGAACAGAGTTTGTGGCCTAGAAAACCAAAACAATGAACTAAAGAGGTTTTAAGCTCTGTGGAGCTGAGGGAACTGAAGAAACTGAGGAGTTAGGTGATAATTCTCTCCCGGGTCATCACGATGAGCCCATATTGTCATTGAATTCATTGTTTATACAAAAATATTAATAAGTGCAGCTTTAAAATACTAATACAGTAGTTTTTTATGGTCAAACAAACTCCTTCTTTTAGGTAATGTTTTTTTTTTTCTGATGAGGATTAAAAATCTCCCGATGCAGATGATTATGACGTTGTATTGTCATATGAATAAATTCCATGCTATTTTTTTTTTCGAGATGCTTTCAAGCCACCGAGTTTTGTCCGTACCTCGAGTTTCTCCCGGAATGAATCCACCTGTTTCTTCATCTCATACACAACTGCAGGAGTCTCCCCGGCCTCGATCAGGATTTTCTTCTCCAGGCCCTGCAGTCTGAGATCACACACCATTAGCGAGGTGTTAACTCGTTACACATTCATCTATATCTTTGGTCTGTGTTGTTCAAAGTCTCAAAGCCGTGCATATCTATCTGGCCTCCTTGTTCAAAGCATAATGCACCCAGATGCCAGATCAATTTTCACCATTCAAAGTAAATATAAATCATATTTTTCCAAAAGAATATCTTCAAGTCTGACCCGTTTCTCTTATTTCCCACCTTGCCTACCTTTTCTCCATAGAGGAGAGGTCAAATCCTAGAGCACCAGCAAGCTCCGCACCTGAAAATGGCAGGAAAAGACGTGTCCATTTTTAAAAAATAAACCCAAGCACTGCGATTCCCAGGGTGCAGAGTTAAAGACACCTAACGCTCACTGTTGCAGTCAGCGGCCACCACCTCCAGCTTGTAGCAGGAGTGTGTGCCGTTGGGCTCCAGACTCGGGGAGATGTTGATGATGTTGCCTTTGGGGTTGTACAGCTTCAGGATGTCATGGGGTCTGGCCTCTGCTGCAGAGCGGAACAGATCTGAAAAGAGCGGCTCACCGTTAACCTCAACCGCTAAGGAAGGCCATGGGTGTGACTGGAAAGCCCTGGAAAAAGCTAGTAAGTGGTCCTTGAGTTATTTTAATTTTTTTTGTCAAACTTTTAGGTACCTCTGTTTAATAAGGAACCCTTCATAAATGGTTTATAAGTTGTAAGTAAATGCTTTCTAAATTGATAACAAATAATTTAATAAAGCATTATATATTCATTATACAATCATTAGCATTCAACCAGTAATTAAAAAAACGTTTGAGTTGCCAGGTTGTGCAAAATCCTTTTGACTAATTAGCATTTACCTTCTGGAAAAGGGCTGCAGAGAATCTTGACCTAAATCCATTTTTAACAACTTATTATTAATGGGTAACCAATATTATACATTTAAACATGTTTGCATTATTACCGAATAGAAAGGATAGACCTAGGCCAAAGGGATTGTAGCAACCAACAATGTGATCAGGCGGGCCTTTTCTTTTCAAAACTGATGATGTAATAATGTCAAATAAGTATGCTGTTTTTCTCAGAAATGTAAAGTGTGTACAAGCTTTATAATATTGTTAGTGGCATGTTAGCCTACTGAAATAAAACGAATATTTGACACTAAAAATGGTTTCAAACCGAATTTGAACGTTATTACATTATTGGGTTTTATTGCATTTTTGATCAGGTTAAGTGCACATTTAATGTAATTTCCAGGAAACTATTACAATATTGTATGACACAGGTATTTTTTACAACTTGGCAACCCAAAATCTGTCCTCGATAATGTCTTGTAAATGATCTATAAGCATTTGTAAATTATTCATTAAGATTAATGAAAGTGTTCAGTTAAATATAACGAGCCCTTTATTAAGCGCACCTTGTTAGAAAGTGGTACGACTTTTATATACGACTGTCTGCCACAGAGGCATGCACACTCTACAGTTAGGTTAACAATACTCCAAATAACTAACAACTCATGGTGAAAAATATATGCTCATTAACATTATATACATGCGATCTTTAACCAGGTTCCTCTTACCTTCCTCGTCACTTCAAACAAAGCACATACAGAACATGTGAAGCCAGTGCAAGACAATGACTCCACCCTATGTGACAAGTGAGGAGCTGTCAGTGGCAGCTGTATCCTCCACAACACAAACATACAATTATTTCATGTGCTTGTGTAATGACTGAATATGCATTTGACCCATGCACTTATCAACGTGGTGTTCTTGTTTGGTTTGTTTGGAATAGTTGTCTGGCATTGATGCAACTCAAATTCAAAAGTTCATAGTAACAGATCAGATATTCACATTATATTTTCCTTCTTCCAATAAGTGTAAAGTCATGTGAACATGGGATAAGTTTGTTAAATGTACTTTATAATAATAGAAAAACAAATCATGTTACAGACGCAGATACACTATAGTTGCACATTATTGATGTGTGTGTATGCATTCAGACATCTAATATAAAAAGGTGAACTTTAACATAATATTATGCTCCTACCTTTGACATCCTGCGCAGGACAATCCACTGGGAACTCCGCCTGCTCTGGTCTCCCATTCACTGAGAAGAAAATTATTTTTGTTGCCATGTCAGGAGTTCAGAGCCACTGATGTTGCACTGCTGATCTATATCTAATGTCTGTCTCGCCTCATTATTTTACTGGTAAACATCCCACCCCCTTGTTTTTATTCGCTCCACCTCCTCATCTACTCCTCCCTTCCTTTCCATCTTTTGTACTGTAACATTTTTCCTAACAACAGTAGAAGTAATGAATTCAAATTAACCTTCAGCGTTTTTTCTTTGTGTACACGTGTGTTTTTTCTTGTGTTTGTTGTTTGTCTAATTTGTAGATCTTTTTATGGAAACCCATTTCCATCACCTGAAAAAAAAATCTGCCACGTAATTAAGTCTCCTTAATGAGTAAAATAAATCATATTTATGAATTATTATCTACTGACTATATTTTAGTTGTGTGTTGTTACGTCACACTTATAAGATGGTATCTTATAATTAGGAGATAATAGGGCAAGAAGATCGCATTAAACATGCCTCATTATCTAATAATGAGATATCTCGGAATTATGAGATAATGTGCCATATAGAATAATAAGAAAAAACTAAGATATGTATCACAATTTAAAGAACTATTCAAATAAAACAAATAAAATGAAAGGAGGAATCTAACAAATTAAATTCAAAGGCTGTATACAATATTTTATGCGATTGCATAGGCTACAGTATATGCAGAAAATATTTGTATTTCTATATTTTTAATTAGGAGATAATAAGCTATAGACAAAATGAAAAACACTTAAAAATTCTAAAAACATACTTAAGAACTGATTTTGTTTCAAGTAGCAGAAAAGGGCTTCCATGCCTTTTCTATTCACTCCAGTAACATTAATTTCTGTTAAAACAGAGATAGTCCTCCATGCCTGTAGGTGGCGCCGTGCAGATCGCAAGAATGAATATAACACACGCAAACCTTCCTTCCGCACTTCCTTGGTTGTCACCACATGTGCAACCGGATGAGCTACCGGAAGAAGACACCAGCGTGGTTCGCACAGAGTTGACTGACGGTGTTGTTTTTAATCTACAATTCATGTCTCGTATCTTTCATTAATCGAAATGACTGAAACCAAAGCAGAAACGGCCCCTACGCCGGCCAAACAACTGCTGGCTCTGAACCCCAAACAAGAGTCAGAGTTCAAGAAGAAGGTGCAGGAGGCGAAGAAGAACAAATCTAGCAAGGTGGGTCGAGATGAATGTGTGGCCCTGGTAACACGAGGCTGCTGCTTCTTGGTTTCTTCAACAGTATCTTCTTACTTTCAAAGGCAACAGGCGTTACACATTATTCCGTTACCCGTCGGAGTTTGTGACCTAATTAGAAATTTCAGCTATCGTGAATGCAACCAATGTTAACCCTTTAACCGTGGTCAAATACTCTTAATTGTAATTGCTGTTGTAGTAATTGGTGACCTTTTCTTTAATTTTTATAACTGTAACGTTAGTATGTATCCACATTAAGTCAGGTAATGCTAAAGCTTAGGCTTTAAGCTTATTTTCTTATTATTAATTAAAATGGTGGCTTCGTAGTAACGTGAGGCCTATTTTTTTTCTTGGACCGGGTCACGCACTTTGACACCGGCCGAAGCAGAAACCGCGGCCATTCAATTTTTTTATTTACTTCATAAAAGTTTATCTTCAATGAATATCAACAATATAAACACGTTTCAAGGAAACAATCATTTTAAGGAAAATATACAGCCAAAAAAGTATTTTTTTCAAGTTCTGAAGCTGTTTTAAGCAAATAACTTCGAGATGTGATATAAATATATTAATACTACACAGACTCAACATTTAGTTGCAAGATAGTGAAAAACTGGTGGAGCTATTCATTTTTTGAATATTAGATATTCTTTGTTCTGATTTCTAATTATTTCATTACTGTAAAACATTTAGCAACGACTATTAACATGAATACGAGTTATTTTCTTGGATGATCAGTTAAAAAAAATAAAAAAATTCCTTGACATACATTGGGAGGTCTTAGTAAATTGGTATATAATCAATAATAAATAATAAACTCATGCATAACTGAATCTTGCTTTGCATTACACAATGTACAGATGTTAGTTTATCTTGTGTATCTTTGTCCTCCGGTGTATTGTATTTTGATTTGATTTTCTTCTTTTTTTTTTAACAGGGTGGCCGTTTGGCCCCTGGAGTGGTTTATGTCAGTCACCTTCCTCACGGGCTGTTTGAACCTCAACTCAAGTCTTACTTCGAACAGTTTGGGAAAGTCCTGAGGCTGCGGCTGTCCAGGAGTAAAAAGGTAGCAAAGAAGTTAACTAAATACACAGACAAGCTCTACAAAGCCTCATTTAGGTAATTTCCATCAGAGAGTAACTTGTTCTCATAAGATTGAAAATAAAATACTATCCTTAGTTTGATGAGAATGAACACCTGGTTAACTTCCAAACCAAGAAATTTAAAGATTTAGATTTTCTGTATAAGATTTTAGTGTTTGTCTGGACATCGTAGAAGTGATCGTGTAGAATTTCGGCTCAGACTGAAAATGACCTCAGATGTAACAGTGGTCTGAGGTCAGATAACAGAGCCTAAAGTATCGTGGCACGTTAAGCTTATCACCTGCTCACCCATTGGCAGAGCGATAAAACCCATGTGCCAACAAAAGCACTAAAATAATCTATAGTATTAAATCATTAATTGGAAAAGGGAAGTCAGAATGCAGATGTGTGCTGTGGAACTATTGATGTGTGATATTAATTTTTTGTTCTGTCATTGTCTCAGACAGGTAGAAGCAAAGGCTATGCATTTGTAGAGTTTGATTGTGATGAAGTAGCCAAAATTGTTGCAGAGACCATGAACAATTACCTCATGGGAGAGAGGCTCATCAAATGTGAGTATTGCGCATGTAGAAGTCTGTTAATTACAGATGCTTTGCTAGATGGGGTAACATCCCTTCAGTTGGTTTCCCCCCGAGAGTAAATGGACCATCTCTAGTGTGATAACTAATAACAAGATACATTTGAGATGGTTAACCTTGCTGTTCTATCTTGTGCATTACAAATGAAACAATTTAAATATAACACAATACCAATACACATTTTGACTGAATAGAGCTTAAATGCACCTTCCTGCACATCAAGAGCTTCTCCGATACCAGCTGCTAACGGCGTATGTTAACTAGCTGTACTCCTGCCGATGTCAACATGAATGTGATGTTCACAATGTAGCTTTCTCAAGGAAAAACGAGCTGCGTCTCCTGGACACATCGATAGTGAGTTTACTGAATAATCACAAAAAGTCATGTCTGTGTGGAGTGAGTGCTTGGGTTAGCGAAAGCAAGAGAGGTGGATGCACCAACAACTGTTGGGGAGCAGACTGCTCCTTACTGCTGCTTCCTGACTTTTGTGCTTTAGGAACTGATGAGCAGAATCCACATTTTAAATGTGAGACACTTCACCTCAGGACTAAACATCTCACCGTCAACACATGAATTCTCATCCAAGTCTATGTGTTTCTGAAATCCTTTCGGATTTTAACGCGTTGACAAGACGTCGTTAGTCTCGAACCCCCGGTACATATGGTACTTGGAACCATATAGGATAAACCATTACTGTCAAGTTTTAAGAATTTTGCCATCGACTTGGTACCGAAGTATTAGTTCTTGTGACATCCCTACTTAGAAGTGATCGTGTAGAATTTCGGCTCACACTGAAAATGACCTCAGATGTAACAGTGGTCTGAGGTCAGATAACAGAGCCTAAAGTATCGTGGCACGTTAAGCTTATCACCTGCTCACCCATTGGCAGAGCGATAAAACCCATGTGCCAACAACTGCACTAAAATAATGGACGAAATAAAATCATTAATTGGAAATGCATCTTAAAGCGAAGTCAGAATGCAGATATGTGCTGTGAAACTATTGATGTGATAACACATGGGTTAAGTCAGATAATACATGTATAATAAATGTGACCCATCTTGGTTTATAGTTTTAAAGTGAATTTTTCAGCTCAGAAATGGTTGCAGTAAAGATACTATTTTATGCCTGTTTTTTGAAACACTTTTGTTAGACAATGATTAATATACATGTACTCGCTGTTAATCTGTAAATTGCTCCAAGATCCTCAGACCAATGCTGCCTCTTGCTGTTTCCCAGGTCACGTGATTCCACCAGAGAAAGTGCACGAGAAGCTGTTTGTTGGCTCCCAGAGGGAATTTAAAAAGCCCTCATTTCCTGCTGTAACACGCTACAACAAGACGCACACAGAAGAGCAGGTCACCAAGATGAAAGACAAACTCCTGCGGAAAGAAGCAAAGCTCCGCAAGAGACTTGCAGCGCACGGCATCGACTACGACTTCCCTGGATTTGTGAGTGTTTTGAGATTGGGATAGTAAATTATCATGCAGCTAGTGTATCTGAGCTTAAAGTGTCATCCCTGGAATGAAAGTGTTCAATTTTTAAATGGAGTTTTTTAAGTACAACTACAACATGAAGTTTCTAAGTGTACAGCATGGTAGAGCTACTTTACTCGTGTCTATACTTTTGTTTGTTGGCATGCTGTTAACCTTTGTGTTCTTTCTTTTCCAGGCTGCCCAGGTGCCTCAGAAGAAAAAGTCCTCTGATTCCTTGGATGCATCTACATGTAGTAATGTAAGGCCAACACTAATATTATTAGTACAGCATATCGGCACAGCCTGAAAATGAGCCCAGGTGTAGCAATGATCTGGGGTCAGATAACTGAGCCTATAGTACTGTGGTGCATTAAGCTTATTGCGTGCGTCTCTTGGTGACTGCGTGATAAAACCCATGTACCAACATACTGTGCAAATATTCAAGGGGAAAAAATTAACACACAGATGAGTAGGATTTTTATTTTATTTGTGCACACATAAGACTGAATAAAATCCAGATAATGAACAAATGATAAATGTGTCAAGAAGCCAGACCTCAACTTAAGGAGAAAAATAAATCCAAGCTAACATAATTTGGAACGAAGAAAATGTCGTCAAGAAATAATTGGTCATCATGAATGAAATGTGATATATGAGAATAACGAACTCTTGACAGTGTGTACTTTGGCATTCCATGTCTGTACAAGGCGATATCTGAGGGAGGACTGGCCATGTTGCGTTTTGTTAAAAGGAAGGTGAAGACGATCAACCTGTCAAGTATTATATGAATACATTTGGGAATTAAATTTGAAGAAGTTGCTAAATGATGATTGTAGGGAAAAAGGCAAGAGCATATATCCATGTTCAAACATGGATATTGTTGTGAGAAATCTTAAGGACTACCCAAAGTGTTATCAACTTTATTGAAGAGCACCCATGGAAATCATTTATCTTTTTGAGTGGGAAAATGCTGGTTGACTATATCAAATTTGAATAGGCTATTTCAGGACCGTTTTCATGCATTACTAATGAGCTCCTCTTCCATTTCAGGATGCCACGCCCGTCTGCACCCCCTCTGTCCTGGAGAGGAGGAAGTCCACGGTCATTGATGATGATGATGCTGATGATGAAATTGTCATTAGGATGCCACCTGTAGAGAAAGAAGAGTGCTCCTCCTCAGAGGAAGACGGTGACAATGAAGAGGAGGACTCAGAGAGCGAGGAGCCTAAAGAAGAGGACGCAGAGTGATGTCCTCACGGTTTTATTGTGGACTTGGTTCTCTCGCTGCATACATCAGGCTCATCTTTGAACTGTGTTCAGAAATCACAGTGCGTCTTTCAGTATATGGAAATTACATTCGAGAAAGACGCTGGTATGAAAGGTTCCACCATTATTGTGTGTATTACACCAGAGAGCACCTTGGATGGCGCTTTCAAAATCATCAGTGAGCCTGATTTATGGACAGTTGTGACTGGACGTCTTTGACAGTCTGTTTCCTTTGCCATACAGGGCAACCTATATATTTTTTGCTTTATGCACACTTGTCTAAAAGCGTGGTTAAATTTGTACTATGTAAACTATGATCTTTAAAAATAAATAATGTGAGAAAGTACTCCTTTTTGTGAGCGTTATTATTCAGAACAAGATACCAAAAAAACTCTTGCATACACACACTGGAAGCTCTATAAGCCCTTTTTACGCAACACATTTTGACACGTCGCAGCAGGAAAAGCATGTGTAAATAAAATTAATGATGGCTGAATTAAATGTGACTGCTTCAGTTTGTGGGTTCTGGTAATGTACATGTTGATGCACTGATTACTTACTGGGACACTAATGGAGCAGAGCCATCGTTAATGTTAGTAGCACCTGTGCTGTTGCTCCTCTAACAGGTCTAATGGTCTGCTGTGAAAAAGATCTGACACAATATGAAACTCAATGATATTTTGCATGTTGCTTTGACCCCCTATGGAATTCTATTGGCTGGTACTGTATATTAGTGCTTCACATTAATGGATAATATGAATTATCACCAGAGACTGTATAATAGGTGATTAATTCACGTACAATTTGGCCTGTAAAAGTATTTTCAGTAAAATGTAGTTAAAGTATAAAAAAGTAAGAATTTATTGTGCAGGAAAATGTTCTCTGTGCTTTACTATTATACATCATATTACTGCTGCATTATGTTGCATTTTACTGCTGTAGATGTTTAAGGTTGTGCTGAAGGTTGAACCATGTATCTCTTAAAAAGTCAACTTTTCATGAGTTTCTCAGAACTAAAACCTGTTTTCAGCTTTGTGACGATGCATTTTCTAGCTGATCCAAGAGGCTTTTTAAAATGGTGTATTTAGCTGAAGGAGAATCTTCTCAACACATGAACAGTTTATCATGAACATTTGGAGATGCATGGTTCTCATTAGACAGGTATGTTTAATCTGGAAAGCAACTAAAGCTGTCAGATAAATGTAATGCAGTTGCAAAGTACAAAATAAACATAACATGAAAATACTCCAGTAAAGTACAAGTACCTCAACTTTGTATTGAAGTACAGGACTTGATTACAAGTAGTTTAATCCACCACTGCTTTTATCTTGTATGCAACAGTTTGAGTAAACATGCAAAGCTGTAGGCTTGTTGAGTGGAAACGACCATAGCACACAAATCACAGACCCCACGTCTCCAGTAGATGTCGCTAGTCGTCGAGTTATACACATCCATGACACACCGACAGCCTTTTTTTTTTGCATTGCCATGCGACAGTTTTCAAGTGCCAACATCATCCCTGGATCGACTGCGCCTGCGCACGACGATCCCATTCTTGTCCTGCAGGCAGCATTCCGGGTGGAGAGAGTGAGTGAGAGAAAGAGAAAGACAGAAGAGATTTGAGGCCGTACACTGTATATTTACACCAACAAATACGAGCTGTATGTCCAAACCAGCCGCGGCGTCTCAGCAGGATATGGTAAGTGTGAAAATGAATGTTGTAGGCACACCTCCGAGCCTCCTTGTCACATTTTCTTCTCTTTGTGCTGCCTGTCTGTGAACTGACGTTTCATTGAAAGGAAGGGCTTCGCTAGGGGCTAGCTTTAGCTTTTATTCTCTACAGACAGTACACACCTACTCTGTCTGGCACAGTAGAAAGGTTGGCAAAATGTTTTAGAGAGAAACATAAAAAAGGGGGAATGTTTTATGGCCACGGGGGTGAATTACAGGGAAAGCTTTTGTTTCACTTTAGCAGTTTCTCGTAGCTCCTTCGGTTTGCCATTGCTAGCAGTGATGGTCAGGCGTTGAGCTAGCTGGAGCTCAGCTAACGTTGTAAAAAAAAAAAAAAAAAAAAAGGTGTGCGTGTGGCAATATAGACAGCAAGCAAATCTGTGAGCCCATGATGATTGGCCTGTCAAAGGTGAGAGTAGGTCTGCTGTAAATTGAACAAAGGGGATGGTAAAATTAAGAGAAATTTTAGGGTGGTAGATTCATATAACAATGTTTTAACACATTTTAATGAAAAAACAGAAATGTAAATGACATGTATTGCTTTTTGCATGGCTTACATTTGACAGTTAAAGAGCTTAATGATTATGAACCTAATACATTGTTACTAAAATGTATTACTCAGACCAGATCAGCGTCTTCAACATTGACTCACACTTAAATGTTAATGTATACACAGTAATGCACTCGTACAGGGATGGGGCTGCAATTCTTCAGCTAGATGCTCTATATACATTAATTATTTTTCTTTTTTGTTTCAAATGTTTTTTTTTTTATCATTTTCATAGATAACAATGCAATGTATTGCTGTGGTTCTTTGCCATATAAACAAACATAATGCCAAGAGAGAAAGGAACAACACCCTAAAAAAAGGAAAACAATAATAATTAAAAATAATATGCATATAATAATAACAATAATAATGCATTGCTTCTCCCTACAATGTTTATCTGTGTTGTCCTCTCTAAATAAACTAACAAATAAATATAATTTGTCACTATTACTGTAGGCAATTTGTATAAAAGACAACTTTTCACACTAGTCATTGTTTCAACAATATGATTGTACTAAAAAAACAAAGTAGTTATGGCTCCAAGAAGAACAACAACAGGATCGGCCCAAAATCCTGGACTCTTACTTCCACCATGGCCAAAAGTTGGACACCCAAACATTACATCCATATGTGATGGTTACACATCTCATTTGAAAACCTTGAGCTTGAATCTCCTGCTGCAACAGCCCCATCTCTTCTGGTAAGACTTTCCACAATATTTTGGAACCTGGCTGCAGAGGTTTGCTCTCACTCAGCTACAGGAGCATGAGTGAGGTCGGCTACTGATGCTGGGTGAGCTCAAACAGTTAGTCGATGAATAAATAAACCAAAGAAATAATCAGCAGATTAAGCCATAGTAAAAATAATTGTTAGATGGTGTCTGACTGTTATTGTAGCATTTTAATTTCCTTTGTGGACAAGATGAGTCCACACACTTTTGGCCATATAGTGTATAACACTGGGTTAGCTTTTTTATTAACTAAACACTTTATTTTTATTTTATTAAGATCTGAAATGAATTCAGAGTGATGAATTGTAATGTACCAGGAGGAGCCGATAATGAAGAGATTTGATAATGAATAGATGTTCTGCTGTCCTTTCTGCTCCTCTAGGGCTCTCCAGGGCAGATCCCGGGACAAGACATGGAGCTCTAAGCTAGCCCTCTCCATCCATCTCCATTTGCTGCCTTGCACACTGCTCGCCAAAGCCACCTCTTCTACCCCTGCAATAGCGGTTTGGCTCAGACTCCTCGCAGAGAAGAAGAGGGAGGAAAAAAACAAGTGGGAGGGAGTAGTTAACTTTCCCCAGCTGCTGTCCAGACACACACATGCTGCATTGCTGCCATTCCCCAAGCCCTGCTCCATCCATCCCTAGGGCACGGCTAGCTCGCTAGCTAGCTATCACTTTGCATAAAGACGAGGCCTATCCTCAGGGATAAAAATACAAGCAGACTTTGTACACTTGCTGCTTTCTTTTTTCTCCCTTTTCTGAGTCTCCCAGCCGATGACTTGTTAACTGGGTCTCCTTTTGTTAAGCTGTCATTCCGACGATTGCTAGTAGCCACTCACTCAGTCAGACAGTCAGACAGTCAGTCAGACTGAGGAAGGCAGAGGGGTTGGTTATCAGAGGCCAGGGTGATGGAGCCCAGCATGGAAAACTGCCTGACCCAGGTCCTGCAGAAGGACATGGGTCGCCGGCTGCAGGTGGGGCAGGAGATCATTGATTACATTCTGGACAAGGAGAAGTCCCATGACCTGGAGCAGGATCAGACAGTACTGGACAAGATGGTCGACGGCATCGCAAGCTCCTGGGTCAACTCCAGCAACTTCAAGGTAAACTCCACTGACATGAGGGCAGTAAACATTAACTTTCCACACACCTGCATCCACACTGGTTTAAGCCTTTACGATAACTAAATAGCTTTGACCACTCATTTGCATTCTGTTTTAGACAAAAGTACATTACCACACTCGGGAATTTCTGTGTGCCCTTTTTATCCTGAATTGATTACTCATTTTCCGCCCGCTGAAACTTTCTCGAAGTGTTGTTTTGCCCACAGTTGATTAGGACATGTCTGTTATGGCTCATTCTGCGGTGTGTTATGCTCAAGTTTGAGATAAAAGGCTCAGACTGAGAAACTTTATGGTTTATATCTCTGATTCAAACTATCAGTCATTTAGATATGGTCTGTTTTCAAATGTCAAAGCAGGGCTGATTGGCAGCTTTGGCAGCATTGGCAGCTTTTCTTACATATATTATATACTATTGGCCTTTAAATCAATAGAGCAACTTGAAAACATTGATGCTACAGTGTAAGCTTGTTGCAGCATTATTCTCTGTTTAGACTGCACTTCCATGTCATTGTACAGCCATATAATGGTCTCTGGTTCAAAAAGGAATCTCTCGTTTTTGTGTTTTTCTTTCTGTGCAGTAAACAAAATTGTTCTCAGGCAGGAAAAGGCACATGACATTATTGTTTCCCTTCACTATAGAGCTGGCTCACATTCTTTTTCTGTGATTGATTGTGCTTTATTTTGTAGTTCAATCTAGGGCAACATCTGATCTGACCCCGAATTGTGATTACATCAGCAGTTCTTTCAGTTCCCCAGCCATTGGTTGCTTTCTCTGCCATAACTGTTAAAACGCATTGTTTACTGAAGCTCTGATTTCATTTTGGGATATGCTGCTTTTGCAGAAAATCTTGTGCCAAAATTTTGTGGGCCTAAACATGTCAAAGATATCTGCCTGAACAAAGCCAAGCCTGCCCTTAATGCCCTATATACTGTGGCTCAGCGCAGCTTTTCTCTCTGTCTCTGCAGTCCCAGTGCTGTGATGCCATGTTGTAATGTGCATGGTCGTTTTTGGGTGTTTCAAATGACCGTGTGTGTTGCACTGCTGTGTTTGCTCCCTGAAGTCTGGTACATGCCTGAGAGAAATGGTGACGAGTGAGAGGCCAGGGGGAGTTTGAAATGTGAGTTTAGGCCAAGGAGCAAGAGAGGCTTAACTGGATCTGGCCTGGTTATAGCTCTAGGTACTGGAAGGTCCGAGCCGGCAGATATGAGGCTTCACTAAAAGGAGTCAATACTTTTGGCAGCAGACAAAGCTCCCTAAATTGTGCCAAACTAAAATGTGGCCTTGCCCTGGCTTTATATTCTACAATTCTTTACACCTTAAAAATAAAAATTCTCAAATTGTTCCTGCTGTACGCACTGCTTAAAAGATGCAAGGTTAGAAAACATAACAGTATTCTCTTTATGTTTTTAATATGTTTTCTGGGCGCTACAAAGCCTTTTGAGGTTTAGGGGAGTACGTTTCTCAACCTGTCAAGAACAGGAGAGGATGTTTCCTCTTTTTAAGGTCTGATTAGGCTGGTAGACAAACCCATCTAGTTTTTCAGAGGCACTACTCGTGTTGTTAGTTATCCCAACAGAGGCAGTATCCTCAGCACAGGCCTAGCTGATCACTTGGCAACTAATGTGGAAACTATTTAGTTTGAGAGAGGGGGTGATGAATTCATTCGCCATAAATGGTGCTTTGGGCGGATGCCTCTGATACCAAGCAACTGTTTAAAGAAAGAGCTTTGCAGTGTTTTACACTCTCCTCACCTAAACATCAGTGTAAGATTCAGTGTGTTGTCTTTGCTGCACATACCTTTTGTGTTTGGATAACAAACATTGGATTGTTGTACTTATATACTGGTTAGCTGACAGGTCAAGTGTAGGTACAACTCTATTTGCAGTGGAACAGAATCACTCGCTGTACTCTTCCTCGTATATCCCTGACTGGAAGGGGTTTAACATCACTTCACGCTAACGATACAGTTTATTTTGGGTCCATAAAATGAGATATGATGAAAAGTATTTAATTTTTCCTTGAACAAAATGATATTGTTTCTACAGCAACACTGGTACTCTGTCTGTTATGTAAATGTAACAAAAGGCTTCACCAAGGTTACTGACAGAGAATAAATACGGACATTTTGTTCTATAGTTTGTTATATTAATGTTTTAAGACGTTTCAGGCTATAAGTTAACTTGCTTCAGATGGTTACAAAAACATAGGTTTGCATATGTTAACTTTTGTTTGGTTGGTCTCAGGTGTGCTTGCTGACACAGTACCTACTGTTATGATGTAATCTATTATACAAGATAATAACATAGGATTTTTTGCTTTATGTGGCCGACTTGGTAACCCACAGTAACCTGCTGCTTAGCAAATTCTCCATCCGCCAGGTTATTGTCATACAGAAAATGACAGTATGGCAGTCCTACTAAACTCTATGTGCTACCACTTCACCATCTCTATCTCTCTCTAAGTATTTGTGTGTAATGGGATCAGCATAGTCTTGGAAATGCCCCTCTTAAAAGAGCAGCAAGGATTTCTGTGATTTTTAAATCAAGCGATTTCATGATTCATGCACATGCAATTTCAAATAAAACTCATCATGTATGTGGTAGATGGACACCTCCTTGGTGCAGTTGCCATTTTCCAGAGCGATCTCCATCTCGGGGTGTGTCAAGTCAGCAGCCACATCCCAGCTCAGCTGCTGTGTGAAGTGTTCCCTGTCTGCTCTGTAAATGGTGGTTCATCCTGTACTGTGCCACACCACAGACCACGCCCACCTCAGAATTCAGATTTGAGAGATTAAAGAGCATTTAATGAAAAGTGAAGCATAGTCAATTGAATTAAGGCTTCCTCCTTCTTTCTCTCATTCATGTTCATGCTTTGATTTAATCAGAACATGATTGTGACATACAGAGAATTTTAATGAGAAAGGCAAGAAAAAACAAATGTATAACATTTGACATAGGACATTTTGGCATCTGTGGCTCAGGAGGTGAACCCCAAATTGCTCCCGATGGCATGGCCAATGGTGTGCGAGTGTGTGTGAATGTTTATCACTACTGATGAGCATGTGGCACCTTGTACAGTAGCCTCTGACTCTGTATGAATGTGTGTGAATGGATGAATGCTGACATGTGTTGTAAAGCGCTTTGAGTGATCGCAAAGATTGGAAAAGCGCTATATAAATGCAGTCCATTTACCATTTAACACAATTTATTTGAAAAATGTAGTTCCATGTTCAACTAGGGCTGCAACTATCAATACTTTTTTAATATTAATTAATCGACATATTATCTTCTAGATTTATCGATAAATCGTTTGAAAATAGCAACAAATATCCTTCCCAGTTTCTCAAAGTTTAAGGTACCGGTAATGTCTTTTAATGTCTTGTTTTGTCAGTGAAAAACCCAAAGATTTTGACTTTAATATGATTTTAAAACGGAGAAAAGCAGGAAAACTCCACACTTGAGAAGCTGAGCATTTTTCTGACATTTTTTGCATAAAAAAGTGCTTAAACTATTAATCGATCATCAAAATAGTTGACAATTATTTTTTTGTTGATCGACAAATCCATTAGTCGACTTGTCGTTGCAGCTGTACGTTCAACTCACAATGCTGCAGGACCCCAAAACCACAGTAAACACGGATGTGATGTGTACTTCATCCCTCTTTTTTTCACAGCTTTTCATCCTCCAGGCAACCGGTTAGGCTCTTGTCAGTAACTATCCATCACATCACCTCTTCCCTCCTTTAAATCACCTCTCCCCTCCATCATTTTCATCTCTACCTCTCCTTGTGCAGAGATGAGCCTGGGAGCTGAGCTGGTTTACTGACTAAATCAATGGAGACTGGCGGGACCGGTTTCCGGGTTGACAAGCCTTGAAGTGATTGCTCAGACAACCTGGTGCCACCTGTAATGTCGTTCAGACATGTTTGGGCAGAGTGGCTCGAGCAGACCACAGGCGTGGTAATGTGACCACCAATATGATACTGACAGAAAAGAGGTCTGCACCATCGAAGTACTCAAAACAACCAGAAAAAAATGTTGCTCTGGTCCTGATGACCAACTAGTTTGTATTAATTCTACTTGACAACCTTTAAGTACCAGGCCTTTGTTCAGTTTCTGTCTTATCAGGATCCCCCCTGCCCCTTCTGCACTATACCGAGCTTCTCCTGCGGTCAGCTCAGCTATATATGTTTGTGAAATGTGTTCAAGGCTGTGTTTCTCAGATTCAGGCTAGAGGACTGGTGCTGCCTTTGGGGAGCCATTGAGTGATCGGTCCCTCTGTTTATTTCCTGCCATTGGAAGGCTTTTTCTATACTACTGCTCATCACTCTTCACTGTTTGGTTTTATCTAGAATGGTAATGCTCTTTCTTCTTACTTCCTTCAACACAAATAGCTGTTATGTGGTCTCTGACACCCAAAGGTTTGAGATGCACAGTGTTTGGGGTGTGTATCATAACCATTACTTCATCCATCGTTATGTACTACAGTATATAAGAAGTGTTGTACTGCATGCTGAGTGGCCCGAGCACAGGACCAAAGCATGGTCTTTCTTCAGCATAAATCTCAGTTGTTAAATATGAGGGATGAGTTTCATGTACTCACAGGCTTTTGTAACTTCATCATGGTGGTACATTTCGGTGTTGAAACAATGGCATAGAAATGAGACTGGCTGTAGGGAGGACTAAGCAGCTAGCATCATCAAAGACTGGACAGATGATTAGTTGTATGGTACTCGGGCAGCTCAATGCTCCAGGGTGCAGCAAAGTGACATCACTTTGAAGTTGCACTTGTAAAATGCTGTTTGTGTTGCCCTGCAGGGGGGTATGATGTTTCAGCAGGATATCGCACAGCAAATAATGTGCCCTATAAAGGCAAGAGACCCATTTCCCTCTTGTGACATTTTAAGTGCGTACCTTGGTTGGCTTTAGTCTGAGACGTAGTACAACACTGCTAAATGTGAGGCAGCTATCTGAAGCCAGCAGAAGTAATGTGGCTGTAGTCAAATACCAGACTATTTTAACATTTTACCCCATTATGGTTAAAAGTTCACTTTTGCCCCCTTGCCCTCTAGCCCTCTCTCATGTCCTCTATTTCCAGTGCGTAAACCTGTAGACATCGTAGAGCCACTGTAGTTTGGCTCTAAGAGGCTGGCTGTCTGTTTCTGTCGTTTGTCCGTCTCTCCCCCGTGGACTTTCTTGATCAACAGCATTTCTCTTTCATTTACTGCATCAGGATGTGGTGGAGGTAGGAATCGAGTGTGTGTATGTCTGATGTCAGTTTGAATGACAGTGGCAAACCCATGGAGTAGCCTCTGTAACCTTTGTCCAAAGCCTGTGCTAATTCTTTGGACCCATCAACCTTGGACAACCTAGTGTGCGTAAACACAAACAAACACACTAATAGATGCAAAACACACCTTTCCTGTTGCATTGTTGTTTATCTCTCCTCTTTAAGGAAAACTGATGGTGTTTACAGTGTGAGCCCATGTGCATTGAGCATGCTTGTACACCAGGTTAAGGTCCATTTACCGAGTGAAGCGGCAATTTCAACTTGAAGGGGGACTTTGGAGCCTTGGCACATCCCCAGGTTAAATGTTAATCCTAAACCATGTTAACTTTGTGAACCCTTGGAGGACAGATTTGTGCAGAGCTCAGATGAAAAGCTGCAACACACAGCGCTCGGCTGATCTGATGAAGGAAAGCCTTCAAGATGATGCAGCAGAGCTTGTGTGTTCTGCCCCTGCTCTAATATTTGGCTGATTTACAAAACACAAAAGACGTATGTGTGAGGGCAAGGTATGGGGCATGGTTGTTGTTGCGTGAGGCTTTATGGGTAAAGTAAAATCAGGAGGTTTCTGTGTGTGTATGCAGTGTGTTTATGAATGAGGCACCACACATTTTGGGTGTCGTGGTGGATTTGCTGTGATTGTGGTTGTCGAGAGCTGTGTGATATGATATTAATATTGTTTGTAAAATGAAACTAGATTGTGAAGCAAAGTAAGACTTTCTCTTGGATTTACTAGACTGTTCTAGTTGATTCAAATGAATATTCCCATTTAGTCATCATATCTTCTACTTACAACTGACTATTACAATTCTCTGTTGTGTGAATATCTGGTGAAAGCCCCAAGTCATTTTCTTTTTAAATACTGTCATATTATTAATATTAGGGTATTTGGCCTTTTAATTCTGACTATCTCTGAACTCTGTATGTTAAGTGTGTTAGGGAGCATGTGATTTAAGTCTGGGTTTAATGGATGGAATTAGTCCTTTATTTCATATTTGCTGCATTTGTAGTATTTCCGTGATTGGGTTAAGCTTAAAAATTCAAGATAGGTCAGCACAGCATTGTATGTCCACCAATACAGAGAAACACCTTTTACTCAATCAAATTTTCAAGTAAATCTATGTAAGAAGAGGGTATTGGCATAATTCTTGTTTTAATCAAGCCATTGCCAAAGGCTAAGCAATCCTATTAATGTTTTAAGGTTTTGGGTCTGAAGCCTGTCCCAGCAGGCTTTTAGGCACACTTGTCTACTACAGAGCAAACACACACAGTATAGTATATGTGAATACATTTTTTTTAATTCAAGTCTCCTACACCTAAAGCTGACCAGTCCACATGGGCTTGCAAGACACTATTTACTGCACATTACCTACAGAAGCAAGAGAAAACAAAAGTAAAGCCGTATAATACATGGCATATGTGTCAAACACGTAGGGCTGTACTGAATAGTTTGAAGCTTCAAAGCTTCATTCATAACATCGGAGGCGTGCGTGCGTGTTGTGCGTGCGTGTTGTGTGTCTGTCTCCAACAACAGCAGAGCCAGCTTGGCAACAGGGCTGCGCCATGATGTAAATGACGCAGCAATAGATAGAGAGAAGGCGTGCAGACAGCGTGTAGTGATGGACGTCGGTTCATTCATATTATCTGTCTCTACAGCTTTTTACACTCATTCATTCTTTCCCACACACAGACAGTTATCTGCTTTACTTTCCTCTTTTCACTCTGCAGACTCCACATCCCGCCCTATTTTTAACCCTGAGACCCTCCTTTGTTATCACTCACTGAATGCAATCTCTGCTTTCCTGGCCTATTTAGAGATTGCACTGTGTAAAAGATGATTCCTTTGTGTGTCACCACCGCTGCCACCATCATTGTCACTAACAGCAGCAGCAGCAGCAGCTGTAAATCCCCATGTCCTAATGACACCCCCATCACTGCCAGTAAAAATCTGTCCAGTTGTGGGACCCCATAGTCATAATCTGCTCTCTTATTTAATCTGCTCAACTCAAGGATTGTTTTCCTTTTTTCTGAGTTAAGCTAGCAGTTCCATATGTGTTGCAATCCCCCGTTTCGTCAGGTCTCTGCATGTTATATGAAGCATGTGAGATGTAGTCCGATTTTCCAGCAATTTTTATACAACTGTGTTTTTTTAATTTGTAAACAAATCCGTATTATTGTTGGAATGTGAGGTATGCTTTCCCTGTTGGTCTCCTTAAGCGCTGTGAACGTAAATTGAATTTTAAATTCCATTCAGCAACAATTGGTCGGCAATTAATGGGCACAACTGTGTGGCAGATGGAGAGAGGAGATAGACCACTGATTCTGTTCAGGCTAGGTCTCTCTCATTACAGCACACTGAGAGATGAATGAGGGGCCGATAAATGTTATCAGCGCCACACTGGGGCCATAGCAGGCAATGCATATCCACCACAACAACAGCATCAGTCTGTCTATGTGGTTGGGCCTCAACGTGCTCCTTTGTGTTGTACATTGACAACATTTATGGATGGGAGATGTGTTTATATTTGAATCTTTTGTGACTCAGAAAATGTTTCCAGTGGTCTGTTGAGTATTTCTTCAGATTTTAAAAGTGGCAATCAGTTATCTACTGATCTAGTGGAAAGAAGAAGGACAATGACTTGTACAGTAAAAGTAACATGTGTTTGAATCACAAAACTGTGAAGTTGACACATGGTTGAGTTTGGTTAATTAGAAATGTATTGATTTGTGTTCTTGCACTACAAGTTGTGAAGAAACATCAGAGGTGGACACTATATTGGGGGTAATGCATCATTGTTCCATTTTGTTTTAAGATACAAAACAAGGAAAACTTTATCACAAAAAATACAAAGATATTTTGATATTAAAAGAGTACATTTAATATCTAAATTTGGACAATTTGCAACAAAGTGACTGATCATTTGGATCAACTGGTTTTGCTTTGTCCTAGCAAAATCTAATGTACTAAGGGAAAACCTCAGTCTATTCATGTTTAATGGTACTTAATGATATGCTGCTACTACAACTGGCCAATCCATGAGCTAATTATGTGTGAATGACATGTTAATAAGCCAAGGGGAGGTTACACAGAGGGAGTGATCACACCTGAAGCCATACACACACATTTCATCTACTTACATGGACATATTATCTAAGTCGTTCTGCCTTAGTTGGACCAACTCCCACTCCCCGCAGGAGGAAGTCACAGCATATTACAGCTGTGAGAATAGAAGCCTTTTTACACTTGTCACAGTGTGTGTGTGTGTGTGTGTGTGTGTGTGTGTGTGTGTGTGTGTGTG
>CALSBV010010851.1:46533-62037 GCA_943590825.1 Bovichtus diacanthus
GTCTCTGTATTAGAAAACAAAAGAGGCATAAAGTGTAAGAACCTGACAAGACGTGTTTATCGTTTATATTCGACCACACAGGCTTGTGTTTCCTGTCTCACATTTTTCATATATATCCAGGTTCTCTATAAACTAGGCCACAGTTCTATAGGCCACATTTTGTCTATGTCATTATTTATCTCATAGGGTAAAGGATATCCAGGTCAGGATTTTTTAATATTATTTAAAATGTAATGTACTATCTGCTGCTGCTATAGAGTCATGATCCCCGCATAGTGAACCAAATACTACAGATAAGAGGAGGGGAAATGAGAAGCGAATGTGTTAAGGGGATTTGCGAAGGAATGATGTCTGTGAGATTTGGGTCTCGAGCCTTGAGGGGGGGTCGTGTGTGTGTGTGTGTGTGTGTGTGTGTGTGTGCGTGTGTGTGTGCGTGTGTGTGTGTGTGTGTGTGATTTTTTGGGGGGTCCGGATGTGGATGACAGTAAAAGGGAGTTAGCCGTCTGTCTGTCCTCATCTGCACTGGACTGTGCTGTTATTCTGTCTCTCTTCTGTTAAACTCACATGCAAACACAGGGTGCAGTTGTTGCCATGGTACCTTTTGTGACTCAACTTCCCCAAGTTCAGAAAAGGAAGGCAAAAAAGAGAGTGTTTACCTTCAGTTGTCTGACTAAGAAAGGTTAGAAAGACCTCCTGTATCCACCTCACCCCAAGAGGAGCTAGATTTGAGGTCAAACAGAGTTTGAGTTTCTGTGCAGATTCACACCATTGTTAAACTGTGCTGATTCCTCTCAGAGCTCTTGTCCAGTCTTTGTTTGGGGCCTGTCATCAGTCTAATTACTGTAATTCCCTCCAGTTGGAGAACAAAGGGACTGATTTGAGGATTAGGCCTGTAGACACCACCAGGCCTTCTGCCTGCTAGGACGCTCACTACCTGTTCTTCCAGTGGGAGAAAGACAGTTACAGTACGTGATAGCATAGGCCCGGCTCAGAGGAGAATGACGCAGCTCTCCTGGCATGCTCAAAATCTGCTCTTTATTTCACTGAGGTCACACAGCATTAAAAACTACTCAATCTCTTTTTTTGTTTCACTTTCTTTATTGTACACATGTTTAAAATACAGAGGTACAAACAGATACATAGACAATAGAAAACAAAACCATTAACATTTTATAATGCGTTATGAGTTTGTGATATATTCATCATATTGCAATCATTTAATAACTTGAAAAGTTTTAATAGCTCTTGTTTTTAACATTCGATAGATGGTGCTATATTTTTTTAATTCTTTAATAAAGTGCAGTAAAGTTGAATATGAATTTACTTAAATAATAAAGAGTGGTTTAATACACAGCATGTTTTAGTGAATGAATTGCATTGTGACACTAGTCCCATGTCTTGTCAGTGTGCAGTATAGCTGTATGATTTCAAGACTCTTTCACAGTGTCTCATTTATATTAACATGCTCAGGATTTCCAAAAATTGCACCATAATCCAGATATAAATCCATGTGGTGCTAATGTGTTGTTCTGGTGTTAGCAGGGCTACTCTCACTACACAGTCATTGAGCAGCTCTCTCACCCCAAGACAAGGTTGGTTGATGGAAGAGTGACCTGTGGATTTTTATCAATGTTTGCTCAGAGGGTGTACAGTCATGGTGCAGGGCTGCACCTGTGTTGTGTACACTACTTGTATCCCAAATGTGTGATGTTGTGAAGGTTACAGGAGGCTAGTGTCATCCACGAACACAGCAGAGGCTTAAAAACAGTCAAATGTTGGGTTACCCATAATTCTTTGCAACAGAACATTTTCAATACAGCCTAGAACCTGGGCTTTTCCATGGCTGTGGCAATAATTATCCCATGACTTTGTCATATGGAATTTGAGAAGATGAATATGGTTATTTTTTGATGAAATGTTATTTAAGAACTTGAAAAGATGAATATGGTTATTTTTGATGAAATGTTTTTCACTGTGTCTCCACCAGGTGGCTCTGCTCGGCTTGGACCTCTTATCTGCCTTAGTGACAAGGTTACAGGAGAGATTTAGGGCCCACGTGGGAACAGGTAACACTCAGATTTGCTTTATTTTTTTGTGCACTATCTGTATTGTGATCATCATCATTGTACCATATCATACTTTCCTTAATGTAATGACTTACAGTGCCCTTTGTCTTTTATGGCCTCGAAGATTCAACTGTGGCATTTTAAGGTTACTTTTTGTCATGTTAAATTTCAAAGTCACTCCACATCATATTCACATCAAGGGATACTTGTTTGTGAGGTTAGAGATCAGGTTATCATGCATTGCACCCTCCTGAGAGCTGCCCTTGTTCTTCTGAATTTGAATAACTATACAATGAGATTTCTATTACCTGGGTGTGTTTGTTGGCGAACATTTTCTCCTCACTATCACCTTGACTGCTGGCCACTCTCTGTCCCTCCCCCTTTTCTGCACATAATTTAAATAAGAATAAATGATTTTGCGATTTAGCATCCTCCTATTCCGGCTGTGTTTGTGACAATGCCTGAAAGTTTGGCTGGCCAAAGGACAAATCCAGAAATGAATTTTGGCTTGTTATGTTTGAATGTTTTTGAAACATATTTATTTATTTAATAAATGTATTTAAAAGGATTTGTGAGCACAAAGGCTGAGACACAACAGTGTAAAACACCCAACACATCTGTATTAATTCCTGCCCACAGGGATGTTCTGCTAGTCTCATTTGCTTTTGTTCAGCTCACTGTTTTTGAAGGGATACTTCAGTGTTTCCTTCTGCTCTCTTTCTCTCAGTTCTGCCCAGCCTTATCGATCGATTGGGAGATTCTAAAGACCAAGTGCGAGACCAAGACCAAACAGTGCTGCTAAAGATCATGGAACAAGCTGCCAGCCCGCAGGTACCAACACACATACTCACACCCACAAACATGCTTTCTGTGCTGCTGTTCTCCTGATGCTTCGTCCAACATTGCCTGAGTTGAATTATAGCTTGTTCAATGTGATGAAACTCACTACTGGGTTGTTGCTATTAATCTCATTCTCAAACCTTTAATATTGTAATCCGACACAAAAAATGTAATTATTTTTTTGGGTAGAAAATGCTCAGGGGATTTATATTAGATCTTAGATATGTTTATGATTAGCAACAAACATTGATGTTGATGCATAAAAAAATGTTGTGCATTGTCCAAAAAAAAAAAGAAAAAAAACTCCCACTTGTTCTACCTTAGAGGACAAAAATGTTCCCTTCCTAAAACTTTTATAAAAATATTAATATTATTTTCCAGTTTCATCATGATCAGACCTGATCATAACTACCACATTTTTTTTCTTTTCAGAATTTTAACCCTTCAAATGCTAATTTGTTTACATAATGCCACTGATTTATTTTTTGTTGATTTTATTAAAAAAAAAATTAAAAAAAAGATAAGAAAAATGAAAACACACACAAAATGTAATAATTTTCTGTATACTAAATGCTAGAGGGGATTCTTTTCTCAGTTGTCCATGATTACCAACAATATTCATTTTTGATGTATTTTTTGTTTATGTGCAGGAAAATAGCATTCGTTTGCCTGATCATTGTGTATTCATGAGAAAACATTTCTCAATCTGGTGGAAAATAGTAAAAACAACAAATTTGAAGCCTGGGCTCTCGATGTAAAGCCTGATATAATAGGATGGTTTAATGGGGACATTTTTGTCCTCTGAGTCTATCTGTCTATATTTTGGCTACAGACTTTATTATATGCTAATTGTAGGAGCTGAAGTTGAACTTATAAATAAAAATAAAATACAAAATAAAATTAAAAAACCTCACAACTTGCCAACATGTATGCAATATGCATCAACACAGCCAAAGTGATTTAAAAAAAAAAAAAAAAAAAAGAATAAAAATGTTTTTCCCTAAAAATATTGTTATTATTATTATTGAAACATTTGAATAAAGCACCCCATGTACAGTAGTTGGTGCACGGCATGGTGAAAATGAGACAGGATGTCTGGCATGCTATCAAGTGAGGTAGCAGAACATAGTTAGTGGCGGGCTGCTCCTATAATGTAAGTGATTATTGCAGTGATCCATGAGAACAATAATGCAGCTTATTGTTGTGGTGTGTGTTGTTGCAGTATGTGTGGGACAGAATGCTAGGAGGCTTTAAACACAAGAACAACAGGACCAGAGAAGGAGTGTGTCTTTGCCTCATCGCCACTCTGAGCACGTGAGTCTCTCCCAGTTTACTTGCACTGCTCATTGGTATATTGACCTACGTGTATGATATGTATCATTCAATCCTTGTCAAATATAATGGATCCATTCTGTTAATGGGTCACAATTTCTGTTAATTGGGCTGATTTATTTAAATTCTTGTCCTCCAGATACGGAGCTCAAGGCCTGACCCTCAGTAAAATTGTTCCCCACATATGTAACCTGCTGGGGGACCCCACAAGTCAGGTATGCACAGTCAAGCGTGTTCTCAAGCTACTTTGCCACTGTTGTGAAATGTAGTTCGTTCTTAGGTTTATCGACCTCAAAGCACGACATTTTGTGCGGTCAGATATGACAACACTTTGGGCAAACAATATAACACAAAGTGATGAAAGATTGATTAAAGATTAAATGAAATAACCTATTCTTCGATATCTTTAGGGGTTCTGGTTATTTATTTGTGGTGTTTGCGATTATCTTTGACATTTCAAAAACTACATAAGTTATCATATGAAAAAAAAAAACACCCAGCTAATTGATTTCTATCAATTCATCGTGAAAATAGTTGTTTAAACAAATCCAGATTCTCTGTATTGAGTGGTGGAGCTTTAGCAAACTGAAATCTGCCATGGTTGATTGATAGAACCATATACTGTATATAATGTACTTCACATGCAAATGAAAGAAATAGCCCCTGAAAAAGTCAGGGTTTCAAATCAGTAAAGGGAAGATGACTAACCTATATTAAAGTTTTCAATGATTCCGTGTGCTGCTGTGGTCACCAGGTACGTGACGGAGCTATGAGCTGCTTGGTGGAGATCTACAAACATGTTGGTGAGAGGGTGCGGATGGATCTCAGCAAAAAGGGCCTGCCACAGTCACGGTATGACAACAGGAAGCTGTCCCCTCTTTCTATCCTTTTCTTGTTTGTTCTTTTCTGCTTTTACATCCTTCCTCACTCACTTATACTCAGTCATACACACAAATGCACACTCTGGACACAACCACTGGCTACAACCCTGGTTCTCCCCCTAGTGGTCGGATTACGCATTGCAGCTTTAGAACACTAATATACTAGGAGATTTACACTCAGTTGCAAGTTTATTAGTTACATCTAGGTTAAACAAATGGTGCCTAATACAACAGTACTGCAATAGAGTTGGATGTTTTAGATTCACCCAAATTATAAAAACCCTTTGTACCCCTTTTATCTTAAAGGGATAGTTTGGATTGTTTAAAGAGTGGTTGTGTGAGGTACTTATCCACAGTCAGTGTGTCACCTACAGTAGATGCTGTTAGGAGAATCAGACAGGAGTACCAGCAGGAAGCTAAGCACTCTACTGCTGTGGATGAGGAGCAAAACATATGTTAGACACCTAAAAAAAAATACATCATCACTTTAAGTGTATGCTATATTTAGTATATTTTCACAGCTTTACCTTGCTGTCAGCCAGCCTTTTCAGTCCTGGAACTGAAGGCGTTATCTTTGCTCATTTCAAAGCCACCAGACTCACAAAAACACAAATTTTAACTCTGAGAACACGGGAGGTGCTGGCCTACGGCTGCCTCAATCTGTTAGTTTGTGTTATTGTGTGACTTTGGTGATCACTAACTGTGTTTGGTAAAGCTGTAAAAATATTCTAAATATAGCATACACTTAAACTGAAATAGATGAGGTGTCTTATCTTATAAGTCATATCTTATCTTCAGTGCTGGTACTCCTGTCTGTTCCTCCAAACGGATTATTCATGGGGTTTAACATGAGTCCTTATTTTCTGATCCACTCTCCTCAGATTTGCTTTGTCACAGGTGTCAGAAAATATGTCGTTCTTGCAGTGTTTCTTAGTGTTTCTCTTAAAGTCAAAGTCAAAAAGTGTTTCAGGTCAGCTTTTTGGTCACTTAGTCTGAACATTTCTCAGTGTGGTTTTAAAAAAACGCACAGCAGTAAACTATAATACTGCAAAGTTCAGCAAAGGTTTCTCCATTACGGAGGGTTGCATTTAGTGTTGCACATGTTACAGCTGTTCTTTCTTTTGCTTATATAGGGCATATAAAAAAGGCACATTGTCATATTCATCATTTTCTTTAGCACTGAGGTTTCACCTTCAATATAATCCAGGTGACTTCACACAACCTTGGATTGTGATTATTTCTATTCCTATCCATTTTTTAATGCTTTTTTTGTATACTGGACAACATGCATTCCACCATCGTCTCTCTCTCTCTCTCTCTCCTCTCTGTCTCTGTCTGTCTCTCTCTCTCTCTCTCTCTCTCTCTCTTCTCTCTCTCTCTTTGTCTCTCTCTCTCGCTCTCGCTCTCGCTCTCGCTCTCGCTCTCGCTCTCGCTCTCGCTCTCGCTCTCTCGCCCTGGCCTTAGTGCCATGTGTGTAGCAGCTTTGGATGCCGTCTATTTTGGTCCTGGCCATCCCTGCTGCACAGAGCAGAAGGACAGTTTCTCACCTCAGAAGTGATGGATGGTGCAGACCAGGGTCATTTTGTTTGTCTCTGCTTCAATCTTCAGACACCTTTTTACTCCCCTTTTATTTCGTATCCTCTTTACATACTTATCACCACCTGTTTGCTTGTTTCCTTTCCAGGTTGAATGTAATCTTCAGCAAATTTGATGAAGTCCAAAGATCCGGGAACATGATCCCATCCTGTGGCTCAGGTGAGTTTTCTTGCTGTGTGTCATTATTACAGCGTGCTGCTCTTTGGCCTTTTGATGTGCATCCACCAACAAAGAAATGGTCTTTATGTTGCCAAAATCCTTTCCTCCCTGCTGACACCCAGCACTGTGGGACATGGAAAAGATGCACTGTGATTATCAGGGCTATTGTGGTCTCAGTATAGCGTGGTATGAACTGAGATCAGTTTGTAGATCTTGAGCAGCTCAGTGGCTGTTATTTGGTGCAGTGGAAAATGTAAGAAATATCTGACGTCGGAGTTTTTTTTATGATGAGTTAAGTAGCAGGCTTTCGTGTGTGTGTGTGTGTGTGTGTGTGTGTGTGTGTGTGTGTGTGTGTGTCTATGACGACGGGGAGGGGGGGTTGGGGGGGGTGGGGTGTTGCAGGGGTGTTGCAGACCAGACAGGCATCCTGGGGCTCGAGGGGATGAGATGGAAGTGGGAGATGGGCACCCACTGGAGCTTTCAGATGTCCCTCTGTGGAGCTAAAGACCACAACACACTTCCAGAGGCATCCCTCCAGACTGTATCTTATATCAAAACAGAAGTTACCATGAAATCAAAATGGATGTTTTAAGTTTTGTTTTATTAATCACATTTGTATTGCACTGGTTGTCACTTATACACCAGTATATTCATGAGAAAAAAGTTGTGCAGTAGATCTTAATGGTGGTATAGAGTTTGTCATTCCCTGGAAAACGATAAAAAAATGTTGACTCAATATAAATATCACGTAATCACATAATAATCACGTAAATATGCATAATAAAAAAAAAAAAACACTCTGCCAGCTGTTTTATGCCAACTTTAAATAAAGAGACAGATGCATTTGTCCACTTCTGAGTAGAGTAGAGTTGTGACCTCTGTGCAGGTGGACTCGCTCTGACCCCCTTTACTGCTGACTCTGTCCCATTACAGCTGACTACATCCATATTGCGTTTGCAGGGACAGCAGCTGAGCCGAGAAGAAAACATTCAGGCGGGGCTCACAGTTTCCAAACACCTTCCAGCTACCACTCCATAACATTCACATGTGGAGTTCAACTGCCACCACCTTCATGAGTCATGCCGTTCGCACGTACTGAGGAACATGTAGTGACACATGTGACCTGCTGACCCTCTAGTGTCACATTATAGATTTGCTGTTAAGTTTTCGGACTCTCTGTAGCAAACATTTGGAACTGAACTTAACTGACTAATCGATTAGTTATTTTAATAACTATATCAGAAAAAAATAAGTTTTTTCAGCCTCTAAAATGGAAATATTACCTGCATTTCTCTGCTTTAAATCATATTAAAGTGAATATCTTTGGGATATTATAACAGCAGATTATGATAATAATAAAATATTTGGATCCGACAGTATACTGTACGATACACTACTTCTATTCATGCCAGCATTGAAGGGACTCTCACTCACTCTGTTTATTTGAACAAAAAAGCCTGCATTACTAATTGTGTAGTTTTAAAGATGTGTGCGTTTACCAGGCATGGAGGGTCAAATGAAAGATGCCAGCAAACTGCATTATATGAATTGTAGGATCCAGCTTGACCCATACTAGAGACTTAAAGTCAGGATATCTCAGCCTCTGATGGATTGATTTTGACCATTCTTTTCGTCCCATAACAGCCGTTCATGATTTTGTCACTTAATCAGAGTGAAGCAGAACACAAATACAATAAGTTATGTAATGAACACACAACTTTATTCTTTCTTGGTCTTGGACACCTGTCCAAGAATTTGGGTAGATTCCATTTCTTGATTTAATTCAAGATATAGATTATTGGAATATGAGGAATATGCAAACATGACTAATTTGAACAGTTATTAGATATTCATCATGATTAGCTGCTTGCTCCTCACTGGCTCCACTTCTCTCTTTCATGGCTGCGCTGAAATGGACTTTGACTGTGGATGACAACTCATTTTAATTTAAATCCATTTGCCCCAGAGTAAGAATGTCTGTTGTTTTAACGCTGTTATACAGCTCCAAAATAAGCTCTGTGTTTGGAAGAGAGAGGAGTAATAAAGGTTGAGTTGAAAAGTAACTTCTATTGAGGATTTTGTATGAAGCTTTGAATACCTGTTGTCATACTTTATGATGTCAACACCCTAGAAAAAAGTGATTCATCAGATAAACTGAGTCAATGTTTTTTTGTTTTTTTTTATTAAATCAACTTTCTTTAAAGAATGTAACTCGTCAGTGCCTCCCATTGTGCAGGAGAGATCGCAGTGAAAATGTTGTTTTAGAGAAGCTGAACGCCAAAGCAGAATATTTGGTCAGATAAAAACATGTTGTGCATTTTTGAAATGATTTCATCTATCTTTTTTCAATAAATGATGACTTTTGGACTCCCTCTGGAGTTATTGGAACACTGAAATGTCTGGATCACAGAAGTCTGAAACAATCCTACGCAGCCACCACTGGAATCTAATTCTACTACTATCGTATATTACTAATAATATTAGTGTAGCCTCATCTTTATCGTGATCTGCGCAAAAATATCAGCTTTAAACACAATGAATAGACATCCAAAAAAAATTTAAATGTTGATGTAGAATTAGAATGTCAATGTTATAAATTAAGATTTGTGTACGCTTGAGTAACTATTTGATACAAAATTCCCAAATTGTGACTCATCTTTTCTTTTGATATGTGTACAGATCTTCTTATGTGAGAGATGGAGGCAGGGGGAGGGGGCTTCGCTGTAGTGCTGCCACACAGGCAGGGAGGAAAAGGGTAGGGAGGGGGAGCAGAGAGACTGTAGAGGGATAGATAGAAGAGAGGGTGGGAGGGACGGAGAGCAAAACAAAGCCGCCATTTCTGTTGCACCACTGAGAGGTAAACAGTGGGCGAGCGATATAGAGCAGAGACTATAGAGAGCGAGAGAGAGCGAGCGAGCGAGAGAGAGCTGAGCTATCAGCTGTGGAGCAGCATTCCTCTCTGACTTCAGTGCTGAGGGCAGCTTTGCACCATGACAGCTGGAGAAGGTAAGACTGGAAATAGTTTTGTCTTTGCTAAGGTCATACCACACACATGTATATAATGCTGATATGAATGGCACACAGATTATCCTTCTCCCCAGTGGTTTGTTTGTGCATGTGGAGGAGTGACGCAGGACTGTTTGTTAAGGAGAAAATAACAGTTTGAGATAGAGAGTTATAAGTACTCTTATGTAATCTTCTTTTCGTACAGTTTCTTTTCTTTCTTTCTGCTACAAACTGTATTTTGAGTCTTGTTACGTAATCAAGCTGGTTGTGAAGGAGACGCCTTCTGTACTCTTGTCATTCATATCTCCATTCATGTGTCTCTCCTGTGTGGAGTCAGTGAATGCTGGTCGTTTTTGCTGTATGGCAGTAACACAAGACTGTAATGTTACAATTCATGCCTCTTACTTATCTCTACTGTGCGAACAATCTTGCCTCCGGTTTCCTATCAGTGCCTTGAGTGACGGCTTGCCTGAAGCATCCTTACACTTGTCTCATCTCAGAGAGCTGAGAGGATTAATGTCAATATGTAAACTGTTCCAAATGTTTTTCTGTAATTTACATAATTTCTTATGCAATCTATTCATAATCTGGTTAATTTCTGATTACTTGTTGTTCAGTTATATTGGAATACTTTTGCCTTCTGCTGCCTGCAAAACTGTCAAAGTGTAAGAAAAGGGTTCACTTTACTGCCATTAACTGCCATTATTCGATACAGCATAGTATCGCGATATTTTGCATGGCAATATTGTATCGATACACTGACGCCAAGTACTGATCTTTTATTATATGAATGATGTTAAATTTTATGGTAACAATTGCTTTTTAAATTATATAGATTATGCTGAGTTTTTTTTCCAGATGAGACAGCGGGATTGGCAGGAAGTTGATCAAACCAAAGATGGAGACTTCGTAGAAGAAAATCTGAAATGCGCCCAAAAATGTATCTTATTAGATAAAGCAGATGTTGACAGTGCATAATTGCAAACATAAAAAACGTAATCATTCGCAATATCTGTTATCGCAATACTCATCATAACACAAAATATTGAAAATTGCAATGATATCGTTTCATGACTTAAGTATCGTGATGATATCATGTTGTGACGTAAGTATCATGATCATATCATAACTTAAGTATTGTGAAAATATGTTGTGACTTAAGTATCATGAAAATATTGTATTCTGACTTAAGAATTGTGAAAATATATCACAACTTAAGTATTGCGATAATAATGTAATGTGGCTTAGGTATTGGAATAATGTATTGTGACTTAAGTATTGTGATAATATCATATCGCGAAGTATCGTGATAATATCATATCGCGACTATTCTTATTGTATTACCTCCAGTGGTGATGTTTGCAGAAAATGACAAAAAAAAAAACACAATTTCTACCTCAACTCATTTATATGAAACACCAGGAATGTGTTTTGCATCTGTTGTTATGATTTGTTTGTTATTTGAGAACTTTGCAGTCTTTACCGCTGAATTAGTTGTAATTTTTTAAGATTACTCTCGCAAATTAATTGCTTCCATTATAAGCCTCTTATGGTAATGCATTATAGCTGGGAAAAAAAAACACAGAAAATGTACAGATCTCAATCTGTAGATCTAAAGTACGTCATTAGGTTGATTGGCTGATACAGAGCACTGGTGAGAGTACGTATTATTCATGCTGGTGTCGGTAGGATAGAAGTGAATTAATAAAGTTACATGAAGAAATGCATTCTGCCATTTTATACTCTCAATTAACTAAAGAATAAGAGATATGTACACAACAATAAACAATATTGTATATATACTATATGTGGAATCTGAAATAGACAAACGGATGTGCTTCTGTGTTGCTCAATCGCTTAATGCTTTGGTTGGTAAAATATAAGCAAATAATAAAAAAGGCATATCACTAGTACCCAGAACCCTTGGTGATGTTGTCAAATGTTGGCCTTGTTTTATCAGCAACTCAAAAAAAAAAATGTAAAACCATAATATTTTCAAATTCTACAAGCTGGAACCAGTGAAAAAGTACTGACATTTGTTATTTAATCGACTTACTGTTGCAGCTAAAAAAGTCATCATGATACTGTAACGCATTTCAGGTCTTTCGATGTGTAGAGAAAGTATGTCATAGACATTTGATATGTGATTACTGTCACAGATTTGTTTTGAGGTGGGGCGGTCAGTGTTGTCCGAGTTTCTGTTGGTCTGTCTGGTTCTGCACAGGACCATTTATAGTAGATCAATGCATAATGCAAACTGAAGCTTCAAAAAGAGCGAGGCAGTATTTATAACCACGGAGAGGACTGTCGGCCAGCGGTCTGAATATGGGAGGATTGTCGTAATCACGGTACATCAGCCAACTAAATTTCTTCAACACAATCACAGAACCTGTTTGTCATTAGCTTAATCCCAGAGGCTTTGTGTGTATGCATGAGTATGCATGAGCTGCTTTCTCAATTCTGGTGCTTTGCTGGTACGATGCGGACACGGCAAGTCTGTCCGTTCCCAGTGTTCTGCTGTGATGAGCATCAAACTGAGAGCCGAGCAGATCTGCAGGTCACTTTCAGTCCCATCGTGTCACTGATTTCAAGATTGCAAATGTTTCCGTGAAAAGCTTGCTGAATTAACTTAACTTATCTTAACTGTACTTTTTATCTTTCTGGCACTAACTGGATTATTTCGGAAGTGGAACACCCCTAAAAAACACTTTATGATAAGATACTTTTTTCATGTACATGGTATCACATTGGGACCTAAGTATGAAAGGAGAATAACACGCTTCTTCGAGCTCTGAAGGTGAAATGAGAACTCAATTCATATGTCAGCAAGGCCTGCTACTCTCTCATGGATTTGGGATGTCACAAGACGTGTGCGTGCGTGCGTGCGTGCGTGCGTGCGTGCGTGCGGTGCGTGTGGTGCGTGCGCCAATGGGGGCTGAATGCTTATTCTAAGGAAGCACTTTGATCATAATCACACGCACAGAAAGTGAGTGCACTGGTTAGACCTTAACGTGTTTTCTTCTGTGGGTGTGTATCGCTGCTCTTGGCTGCTGCAGTGTCGAGGCTCTGAAGAAAGCTTTTCTATATTAGGGATTTCTTTTTACTTGCAATGCATTCAGATTTTATTTTTGAGAGTGATTACTTGGGTAATAAAAGGCTCAAATATGTATGTATGTGTTCCCTCGTGTTAGAATTATTATGATATATACATATAATGAATATATGTACACTATGTGATTTATATACGTACATATATCATCAAGTAGGCAGTATTTAGGAGAGACGTTTTGTTTGTATTTTTGGGGCAGAATGGCATCCAGGTGTGTGTATTGAACAACTTATAAACCACACAGGTTCCCACTGAGTAGATCATTTGATCACATGTTTTAGTAACTTACTGCTCAAAGTTGATGAAAATTATGCTGAAACTACACTTCCGAAATACTTTAATATTGATACATTGTCATTAAGGGAAAAAGGATTGCACGATTCTTTTTTTAAAAAATTCTTATTCGGTAAAAGTCATGAAAGACCAAACACCTACAACATGAGTCTAGAGCTGCAACAATTAGTGGACCAATCGATTGACAGAAAAATATTCGATAACCTAATAATGAAAGTCATTTTTTATGCCAAAATGGCAGAAAATGCTGTTTTCTAATATATCGATATTATATCGATATCGTAAAATGAGAGGGATGTTATCTTACATTATGGATATCAAAATATTGGAATATGGCATAAGTGTCTTTCCTGCTTTTAAAGGCTGCATTACAGTAAATGAGTAATATTGTGGTATTTGATTTTCTCCACATCGTCCAGCCTCTCAAATATGGAGATTTGCCGCTTTTCTCTGTTTTGTATCATATTAAAATGAATATCTTTGGGTGTCGGACAGAACAAGACATTTAAAGACATCGCCTTGCACTTTGAGGAACTGTGGACCTATTTCATATCGTGGAGGCAGATATAGCTCGGTTTCCTCAGCAACACACTCATGGTAACCTGCCACTTACTTACCACGGTTGTTGTTTTTTGTTTTTTATCCTATTTTGTACTTATCTTATATTACCCTATTATCTGCACTGTCCCTTTTCTGTTGTAGCGCTGTAAATTTCCCTGCTGTGAGACGAATAAAGGTTTTCTGATTCTGAAAATAAAGAATATTTAAGCTTTTAGGACGAGCTGGGAAGAATATCCTGAAAGTTGGTAGTGACAGCAGATGCTCAAGGCTGACTACACCTACTTTATTTTGTGGAAGACAGAATAATAATTTGCTTAATGAATCAGCGGTCAGCTGGTGTGAATAACAGACTGGTGGCCTGACATGGCCACTGGGAACTCAAGCAGTCGATTCTGTGCTTCTGTTGCTCATTTCTTCAGTTGATCGTAAAGTCTGAGTGTGACAGCCAGCTCATTGTCCTCCGAACCAGCCAGACAACAGTGTGTTTCTCTGTCTGTGCTGTGAAAATATCACCTCCTCCCTCAACTGCTTTTCTTTTTTCTCCAGAATTGGCACAGCTGTGCATTATTCTGTTGTGGATGCTTCTGTGAAGTTTAGTTTTAGATGGATGGATAAGTATCTGTAACTGCTGATCATGTTTGCTCCATTTGCAATGATCTTTCCTCCTTATCCCAGCAAAGGCTGAGCGGCAAAGATGCTGAAAAATTACATACGTCATGGTATGGGTGCTCTGCGGTGATTCTCAGCAATTCCTTGTGACAGTTTGCGTTTTAATGAGTGAGGGTTCAGAGCGGTGCTTGTCAGAACCGGCCGGACTTCCACCTCAGAGGATCAATCAGCATACTGACGAATCAAAGCCTGCCTTCTGATATCTTTGCTTTTTGGCTGTTCAGTAGTGCCGCAACTAACGATTATTTTCATTATCGATTAATCTGCCGATTACTTCCTCAATTAATCGTATGAACTATAGAATGTCAGAAAATCGTGAAAAATGTCCATTCCAGTTCCTCAAAGTCTAAGCTGATGTCTTTTTAAATGTCTTGTTTTGTCAGTCCAAAACCCAAAGATATTTACTTTTGTATGATATAAAGCAGAAGAAAAGCAGTAAATCTCCACCTCCGAGAGGCCGAAAACAAAGAGTCAAATAAAACGAGACACAAAGCAATTGAATTATGGTAGATGTTCAATGTATCAATCCATAACTTGCAGCCAGAAGGTAATTTTCTGGCCTGTCAGCAGCCTCTCTGGTTTGTCAGCAAAACAAGACATCTTTGTTATGACATAACACTGATCAGCAGTCATCTGTCTCTTATGTAACCCCACAGCCTGTGTAATGGACAGGGAGGTTGAAAGTAGAAGAGGTGAAGGCAGTAAAAGGCAGACCCCCCCTTCCTCTCTCACCCTCCTGTCAGGCAGTACACATTATTATGAAGCGTCTCCACCATCCGAAGAACTTTACTTTCCTAAACTTTCTCGTAATTCCTCATGCCTTTGGGCTTTTATTCTTTTTCTAAAGAGTTACAGCGAGGGGAGAGAAAATCCTCCCTATTATATAATCTGTGGTTCAGAGACAGATTACTGGTGACGCTGATGCAGTGCAGCTTCAGCAACTTTGACTAGTGTGTGTGTGTGTGTGTGTGTGTGTGTGTGTGTGTGTGTG
>CALSBV010010851.1:118551-134693 GCA_943590825.1 Bovichtus diacanthus
GTGGTGGGGACAATTTTAGGTCATCAGAAAAGTGGACGTGTCCCCACTGTCCCGACCATAATATACGGCCATGTCTGTGTGTACTGAAGGTGTATCAAATAAACACTTTCCTGCTGCTTGCATCATTCATATTATTTCAAATATTTTTGTCAATGCTCATTTCCATGTTTATTAAAGAATGATGAAATGATATTCATTTACCTTCATAGATGTAAAACCGATAATCTAAAAAAAATAGGATTGTATTTTAAGGTTGGAACATTATCAAAAATAAGCAAATAAAAATAGAAAGGAAACATTTTCAAAATATAGGAAATAAATAATAATAAAAAATAAAGAAAATGACAACAAATGTGTAAATACTAAATAAACAAATGTGTATATACTAAATAAAAGAGTCATACAATAAATCTAAATCTAATTGATTTCTACCTTATCCTCCTAAACCTCTGGATCGTTCTTAAGAAATGTTGAATCGCAGGTCCAATACCCTTTTCTTTTGTTTTTTTTCAAAGGCAAAGAAGCAGCTGCTGGTGCTGTTGATGAAGAGGATTTCATCAAAGCCTTTGAAGACGTGCCCTCAGTCCAGGTATGCCGAGCTACGTATTGTTTGGTTCTGCTAGATTGTGTAAAATCCAACACAAGAGGGAAAATGACTGAGAGACAGGCGAAGCTATTCAGCAAAAGCTCTAAAATGGATTTAAACACACAATGAGCAAACGGTGACCAGGGGTGCAGGACTGCACAGCATTCTTTCCCCCCGCGTCCCACATATTAAGACAATGTCCCACATTTTGATTTGACTCTAATTTTCAAAAGTCAAACCACTGTAAGACAAAGAGAGCCGGGAAGGCTGTCATCACGGGGCTGTTAGATGTCAATCAAACTGCGCGCACTTGGGTCAAGTGCAGGTCAAGTGCAGGTTAACCTGTCACCGTCTTTGGTACACCCAACGGGGAAAATGTCGAGTCACCACAAAGTCCCGAGATATGCAGAATTAGAAGTAAAGGAAGTGCAGCTACAACAAAAACCGGGAAATATTTTTCTATTTCACATGTGGGGTAATAGAACGTGAAGCGACGCAGGATAACAATTCTTAATTTTTTTAAGTTAGATGGACATATTCAAAGACTAGACTACCTCTCTGGATTAGAAACGTTTCCCACATTGTCCCACACAACATACTCTTTTTGTTCCCCTTTTTGGGATCTGGTCACCCTAAATAGGCATCATGCGAGAACCAAAATGTATCTGTCACAGCAGGGTACTGACAGGACACAGCATTGACAGCTGTAGCTGTTATTTTGAGTCGCCTAACACCACTTCTGTCTTTTTATCATTTGTTTTCGTCTGCGGATTTTCAACAACAGGACTTTATGTTGCTCGCTGTGACAGCTGGAAGACTTGCATAGATATTGTTAGGCAGCAAATATTGCTACTGATTATATTTCACAAACAATGATGACCTACCTAAGTGGCATGTGTCAAGTTAATGAGCTACAGACTCGGAGCACGCTCACTTGTATCATGTGGACTATTACCTCAAATCTCAAGCTTTAAGGTATACAGCATGCTCTGCAGTATTGTAAAAAAGCTGTGTGAGCGGGTGCGCTCGAAACGACAGCGGAAGAATGAAGAGAGGGAGCGTTCTTTGGGAGCGCAAAACAGTTTATTGAAGGCGGCTCGGTCTCCGTCTCGTCTCCGCCTCGTCTCCGTCTCGCCTCGTCTCCGTCTTGCCTCGTCTCCGTCTCGCCCTTTCTGGTCCCATCTCTCTCCGACATGAACCCAGCCTACTGCAAGCCAGAACGAGGTCATCGGCGTGCTTTTATTGTGCGACTGATTACCTGATTCCGTCCAGCTGCCTGGACTCCAGCTGAGCCACTCCCATCTCCTCCCCAGCCACCACACCCCACTGCCACATACCCCCACCGCCCGACTCAGGCCGGGAGCCCACTGGCCACAAGCTGACCTCCGCCGAACGCGAGAGAAAGTCAGCCACAACCATCTGGTTACCCGGCCTGTGGATCACCTTGAAGTTAAACGGCTGTAACGGCAGATACCAACGAGTGATCCGGGCATTGGCATCCTTCATGCGGTGGGGCCACTGGAGCGGGGCATGGTCCGACCAGAGGGTGAAAGAGCGTCCCAGGAGATAATAACGCAGGGCGCCGACCGCCCACCGTATGGCGAGGCACTCTTTTTCCACCGTACTGTAGTTCACCTCCCACTGAGCCAGCTTCCGGCTAATGTACAGTACGGGGCGGTCGACCCCCTCCACCTCCTGGGACAAAACGGCCCCCAGCCCGCTGTTCGAGGCGTCGGTCTGTAAAACAAATGGGAGAGCAAAGTTAGGGGAAAACAGGAGCGGCTCCCCACAGAGAGCTTGCTTTACCCTCTCAAACGCCAGCTGACACTGCTCCGTCCACTGGACCGGATCTGAGGCCCCCTTTCGGGTCAGGTCGGTCAGGGGGCTGGTGAGCTCCGAAAACCCCGGAATGAACCGCCGGTAATAGCCCGCCAGCCTCATAAACCTCCTGACCTCCTTTTTTGTCTTGGGAGCCGGACAGGCGGCAATAGCTCTTCTCGAGCTGCGGCCACACCTGCCCGCCGCCCAAGTGGTACCCCAGATACCGTACCTCCCTCCGTCCAACCGCACACTTCCTCGGGTTAGCCGTGAGCCCCGCTCTCCTCAGGGACTCAAGTACTGCCCCCACCGGCTGCATATGCTGCTCCCACGTCTCACTGTGGATGATGACGTCATCCAGGTAGACAGCAGCATATGCTGAGTGTGGTCGCAGCACCCGGTCCATGAGCCGCTGGAAGGTGGCAGGGGCTCCAAACAACCCGAACGGAAGCGTCACGAATTGGTACAAGCCGTACGGTGTGGAGAAAGCAGTTTTTTCCTTAGACTCTGGAGACAGGGGAATCTGCCAGTAACCCTTGGTCAAATCCAGTGTCGTATAAAAACGAGCCGTGCCTAGCCGATCCAGGAGTTTGTCAACCTGGGGCATCGGGTAAGCATCGAATTTGGACACCTCATTCACCCTGCGATAGTCCACACAGAACCGTACTGACCCATCGGCCTTGCGCACCAGTACGACGGGACAGCACCAGTCACTGTTGGACTGTTCTATTACCCCCATCTCCAGCATAGCCTGAAGCTCTGCCTGAACAATTTTGCGCTGCTGACGCTCCTGAGCCTGGAGCAAATTCTTCCGTGATAACTGACCCAGTGAATGGAGTTTTGCTCTCAGCTCCAGCACGTATTGAATTTCGCTTTTGCTGGTGCTTGGACCCTCCTGCCAGCTTTCTTTTAGCAGGTCCAACACCCCCCGTGGCTTCCTGCCAAACAATAATTCAAAGGGAGAAAATCCCGTGGAGGCCTGGGGAACCTCCTGCACTGCGAACAACAGAGGGTCTAACCATTTATCCCAATTGCGGCTGTCCTCGTGAATGAACTTACGCACCGTGTTCTTAAGCGTTTTGTTAAACCGCTCCACCAGCCCGTCTGTCTGTGGATGACAGACACTAGTCCGGATGGAGCGGACGCCCAGTAGCGCATACAGTTCGCGTAACGTGCGTGACATAAAGGACGTGCCCTGGTCAGTTAAGATCTCTTTCGGGATCCCAACTCGGGAGATCACGTGAAACAGTGCCTGCGCCACACTCTTCAGCGAGATAGTACGCAGCGGCACTGCTTCGGGATATCGTGTTGCATAATCCACGAGAACTAACACAAAGCGATATCCCCGTGCACTCCGGTCTAATGGCCCGATGAGGTCCATGCCAATTATTTCGAATGGTACCTCAATTAATGGTAACGGGCGCAAATGCGCTTTTGGGGTGGCCAGCGGGTTAACCAGCTGACATTCGCTGCAGGACCCACACCACCGCTTCACGTCCGCGCGGATGCCCGGCCAATAAAATCGGGCCATGATCCGGTTCAGTGTTTTGTCATACCCTAGATGACCGGACATGGGGTTGCGATGAGCCGCCTGGAAAATCATTTCCCAATGGCTGCTCGGCACCAACAGGTGTTTTCCTCCCCTGTTTGCGTATCGCGGCTCACCCGGTACAACCTGTCCCTGATCACCGTGAAGTGCGGGTGAGTGATCGGTGCATTCGTGTGCAGGGGGGAACCATCGATACTTACGACCTGGTCGAAAGCATTACGGAGGGTTTCATCCCGGGACTGTTCGCCTGTGCCTCCACTGGACGCACAGGCTTGGACGGGGAAGCTTCGCCCTGAGCCTCCCCGCCCTCCCCCTCGAAGGGCCCCACCTCCACCGAGTCCCCAATCAACACCTCACACAACTCACATGTCCCTACTGCACGGAAACGCACCCCCATAGCTTTCCCCACTAGCCTATGGAACCCCGGCCAATTTGTTCCCAGAATTAGGGGGTGCGTAAGGCAAGTACTAACTCCAGCCTTAACCCTATGTTTTTTTCCCTTGAACGAAATGGTAAGAGTCACCACCGGGTACTCGTGAATATCACCATGAACACACCTCACCCTCATCCACGACGCTTCCGCCAATGCCCCGGGCCGAACCAAGCGCTGGTGGATCATGGTTTGGGTACAACCAGTGTCCAGCAGAGCCTGGTGTATACCCCCCTGTATACATACTGGTCCCTTCCGGACCGGGGGAGGAGTCTGGCGGTCCCGCAACTCGGACCAACTGTCCGATCTCCATGAGTGGGCACTCACGCCGGAAGTGGCCGTGTCGCCCGCACCGCCAGCAATCCTGCCCCGGCGTTTGACGACCCCCTCTGGGTGCCAGAGGACCAGACCCGCCGACTGGGCCCTGTGGAGAGACAGAAGGGATATTAGGGGGCTTGGTGGCTGCCGGGGCACCGGTGGCGCCGTGGACGTGCAGGGGGCTAGCAGCCGCGAGCCTCCTCTTCGGGGCTGGGGTCGGCCGGTCCGCTGTGACGCTCGGTAACCCGGCTTCCTCCCTCATGCTGAACCGGCGGCGATGTCCCTCCGGCGTGCCTCCCAGCCGGTCCAGGATGGCCCTCCTCAGCTGGTCATAGGTCTGGCGAGAGGACGCCGGCAGAGTGTGGGCTGCCAACTGTGCTCCCCCAGACAGCAGGGGTAGCAGCCGCATCCCGCACTCCTCCCTCGGCCACCCGCACGCTGCCGCCGTGCCCTCGAAGATCTCCAGGTATGCCTCCGGGCGGCGATCGGGCCGGGTTTGTACAACACTCACCCTCCCGCGTGGCCTGTCGCTGCAGCAGCTCCCGCAGGAGAGCACGGTCCTCACACTGAGCGGCCGCAGTCTCCGCGAGAGCCTGGCTCAGCTGCTGCTGTAGGGCGGCCGTGCCCTCCTGCATCGCGGCGAGGAGCTGCTTGCTCCAGCGGACTGGGTGGGGATTCCCCTCCTGACATGGTCCCTGTTCAGGCGCCAAATGTGAGTGGGTGCGCTCACACAGGGAAACGACAGCGGAAGAATGAAGAGAGGGAGCGTTCTTTGGGAGCGCAAAACAGTTTATTGAAGGTGGCTCGGTCTCCGCCTCGTCTCCGTCTCGTCCTGTCTGGTCCCGTCTCTCTCCGACATGAATCCAGCCTACTGCAAGCCAGAACCAGGTCATCGGCGTGCTTTTATTGTGCGACTGATTACCTGATTCCGTCCAGCTGCCTGGCATCCAGCTGAGCCACTCCCATCTCCTCCCCAGCCACCACACCCCACTGCCACAAGGTGATTCTAATACTAATGCTAACATTAAATCTCCTGTATCTCTGTGTCCAGTTCTACTCTAACAGAGAGCTAGAGGACCATCTGGCCAAGATCAGAGAAGTGCTGTCTGATGAGAAACATGACTGGGAGCACCGAGTGGTAGCGGTAAGACTTAGAAACACACACACAGGGTGGGGGTGCATGAATCTAGTGAATGACTACATATACATGTCTGCGTCTCCGCTTCTGGTTCCCCTCCAGCTGAAGAAGGTTCGTTCCCTCCTGATGGCCGGGGCGACTGAGTACGAGGGTTTCCCTCAACAGCTGCGTCTCCTGGAGGCTCCCCTCAAGCTGTCAGCTAAAGACCTGCGCTCACAGGTGGTGCGCGAGGCCTGCATCACACTTGGGTAAGAGCTCAAGTTGAGGAGGATGTGCTGTCCCGGCAACATTTCTAAATCACACAAGAGTTAAGTACCACTTCACAGAAGCTCTGTTGGCACTCCTAATAAATGACAAATAATTGGGATTATCATAACATACAGAGCATATATCAGCACGAAGGTAGTAGCAGAAGGTTCTATGGATACTTCCAAAATATCTGAAAATGTTTTAAATACTTAAAACCAAATGTGTGAAAGGGTGGCTGGTGCTTGCCTGCATCTGTCACACAAAGGATTGGCACTAGGCAATCTAAAGCTCTCTTCCAAACTGTGTACCCAAGTCTTCCTCACACTGATTCCTTAACAAAGTCAACAACAATAAGGCAGATTTATTCTTGTATTTGATACCGCCAATAGTTTTTTCATAGGTAAGCACATAGTAGGGTTGGGCAATTATTATATAATATTTTCAGATGGTCTTATTGTCATTGTGTCAGTTTGGGTGAGAAACAAGGGGTGTAACTCTCAATTATTTGAACTTCCATGTGACAGCATAGACCAAAGCAACAGCACAACCCTAATACACAGGTTACTACAGTGGAGAAACTAAAAACCTGCCAACATGGTTATCATTTGGGTTTTCAGTTTCATTGATGGATCAGCATCAGTTGTCTTGCCGGGGTTTTCCTAATGGCTTTGATTGACAGCAGTGACATTAACTCACATCTCTAATTGATTAGGCTATGCCAGGAAAAATGATAAAATATTTTCTTTCCACATACTTAAGCTAATGAACATGAGCCCTGCTCGGGTATGAAACGAGCAGTGTGATCTCCACCCAAAAACATCCGTCATCCAAATTTTTAATACAACCCTGATGAGGTGGAACAGAGCAGAGACGCACGGAAAGAGCAGCAGGTTGATGAATAGATATGTGGATCTAATCAGCCCGTGTATGTCACCAGTACAAACATTCCCCATATTGAGTTTTTCTGCATTACAACTAAGATATATTTATTCATTTTTGAGTGTCAAATATTTCCTCTTTTTTCCTGTCTGTCTTTTGCGTACTTTCTAAAAAGAGACAACTGTCCAACTGTCTTAACAATCTCAACTATTAGGCTCTTTTTTTTTTTTCTTTTTACCTTTCCTTTGATATTTTTCCCAAAGTCATTTTTTCTCACTCTTTGCATCTTACCCCTTAGTTAAAATGCAGAAAGTCAAATCACCTTTTATTCATTACAGCATATGCTAAAGGTTGGAGGAGCTGTACTTTTAACACACCTGCCAGCGTCCTCTTTGTATTGTGAGAGAGAATAATATCACCATAATTTAATCATCTGATGGGTACACACACTTGTTCTTTAACACCTCGTCCTTCCTTCCTTCTCCCTCTGTCAGACATTTGTCCTTAATACTGGGTAACAAGTTTGACCATGGAGCGGAGAGCATCATGCCCACACTGCTGAACCTTGTGCCCAACAGTGCCAAAATCATGGCCACGTCCGGAGTGGCCACCATCCGCCTCATCCTCAGGGTAAGACATCGAGGGCAGAGTTGATGTGGTTCCTCGGGCCCCCTGCAAATATATTCCATTATTCCATGGTAGTCTAAGTCATCCCTGAGACGATGCATTTACAGCTGTCATATGTACCACCAGACCACAAAAGCATCTTCATGTAAGGGATGAAAAGATGGTTGTAACTAGAAATAGTAAAACATTACTTTTGGACTTTTTTTTCCCCAGCGCACACACTACCCACGTCTCATCCCCATCATCACCAGTAACTGCACCTCCAAATCAGTCGCAGTCAGACGGTAAGAGAACATTATGACTTTCTTTTATATCAAGCATTGATTCATTTAGAAATACACTATATAGTATATAATGTGAATATTTTTTAACTATTCACTATTTTAGATTCAGTTCTTGATTAGTTTCAAGTAGAGCTGCGACGACTAGTCAACTAATCGATTAGTTGATTGACAGAAAAATAATCACCAGCTATTTGGATAATCAATTAATCGATTAGAAAAAAATTCTGTTTTCAGCCTCTCAAATATGGAAATTTCCTGCTCATATTAAAGTGATATCTTTGGGTTTTGGACTGACAAAACAAGACATTTAAAGACATGACTTTGGACTTTGACATCCTGGGATGGACATTTTACACTGTTTTCTGACTTTTTATAGACAAAACAATTTATATAGAAAACAATTGTTTCATAGATAATAAAAATTATCGTGTCAAGAATTAATCATATATTTTTAAATTCTCCACTCAAATCACAGGCAAGTTATGGTTTTTGTTTTATATTGCTCGTGTTGTCTTTGCTTTAATTGATATGACATGTCATATTTTGTACATACAGTAAGTGTTTATTATAGTGATGCTTGTGGTTGTAGTTTTTGTTCCTATGTTAAATATCCTGTCATTTTTTTGTGTCTTTGTTCCCTTTCCAGACGCTGCTATGAGTTCCTAGACCTCATGTTACAGGAGTGGCACACTAATACACTGGAAAGGTAAGTTGTATCTCTTTTCATTTTAATTTGTGTTAATTTAACTTTTACAGATAAGTTCAATTTGCTTAAGAATTCAATATGGAAAGATTCATGCAGTTTGTCCACAAATAATGACCATGGCTGCTCGTCTGCAAATGACATTTAAAGCTTGGATTCAGCATAGTCCAAGAAGGGACGCCACATTTTCTCAAAATTGTCGACAGAACTACAAGTACAAACCTGAATTTCTCTGGTTTTGAGTGCTTTATGACATCTCGTAGCTATAAAATGTAACCTGGAGATTTTGGGTTTTTCCAGTTTAGGATAACTAGCCTGTGTGCTAACAACATTATAAAGGTTGTGTTCTTGTAATTAGCTCCTCTAGAAGGGCTGTCATTTCTTGGGACAGAAAATATGGCAATCAAAGGATCAGTTTCCATCACCATCCCAAAAACATCAGATAGTTTCCCAGTATTTAAATCATTTAGGACGGAGGCAGGACATGTGTGCCAGAATAGCAGGGAGCTGCCTACTAGTTGTGTTTCTTGAGTAGAAAAGTACCTGCTGTTTCCTCCAAAAGCACCAAAGCACTTGGCAAGTGTGCCTGTAGTGTGTCAAATGGATAAAGTGGTGTAAGGTATGTGTGAGTCAGACTGCGTGCATTTTGTGTGTGTTTATGTGTATTGGAGGTAAATGCCTCTCTATCTTCCTCCCCTCACATGATGGCATTTAAGTTTGCTAACATTTGCATTAGCTAAGTGTTGGTTGGATGCACCACTGATGAGGCCCATTAAATTGATGAGTCCTGAGAGAGACGTCATCATCAAGACCCCCAGCGATCAGGCCACTTTCCATCACTGTAACCATGACAACTGCAGCAGAGACTTTAAAAAGCGTGTGAAAAACCCTGTGGGTGGCCACATTGCCTGTGGACCACCAGAGGAAGGAAAGTCGAAGAACTAGCTGAGAGATATACTCAAGGACTTTTTTTTTACTTCAGCATTTGAGGTATCAGGTTATAGGAGCCAACAATTCCTGGTTTTATCTTGACGTGATCTTGGCGTAACTGCTTGTGTCCTCCTCACCATGTTCCCTTACTACCCTTACTACCCCAGACATGTGGCTGTTCTGACTGAGACCATCAAGAAAGGCATACACGATGCGGACTCTGAGGCCAGATCCATTGCAAGAAAGTAAGTGTCATTGCACCCCGATAGACTCATTCTTATTTCTTTGTTAAGTCTCTGTTAGAAAACCAAGTAATTTATATTTATTATTTTATCTGTAGTGCTATTTTCAATCTTGATTGTTTTGGTGAGAGTTACAGAGTGTTGGAGATATCTGCTGCAGAGATGTCGGCCTTCCATCCAATATAATGGAACTAGATGGCACCACAGCGCTGTCCAGAAATCACGACCCAGTTAATCAAGCTAATCCACAGACCTTGTTTTAAGCAGTTTCCTGTAATAACTTATTTATATCCACCAACCGTATCACCGCGCAGAAGGAATTGTGCATCACCTCATGGACAAGAGGCTCGTGCTAACTGGGCAGCGTAGTTGGGTAGAAAGAAAATAGTTCCCACATGAAACTGCTCACAACAAGGTCTGTGGATTTTCTTGAGAAAACCAGGTCAACTTCAACTCACACCAAAACAATCTAGATTAATAAATAGCTCTACAAGTAAGAGGCAAACTATGTTTTGGGGATTTTGAGGTGAAGTGTCCCTTTTTGAAATCTGTCTTCATCTCATCGTCTGCTCTCCTTGATCTCACCTGTAGGTGCTATTGGGGTTTCCATGGTCACTACAGCCGGGAGGCCGAGCATCTATTCCAGACGCTGGAGTCCACCTATCAGAAGGCCCTCCAGTCTCACCTGAAGAGCTCTGACAGCATCGTGTCTCTACCCCAGTCCGACCGCTCGTCCTCGTCCTCCCAGGAGAGTCTGAAGTAAGTTTCCTCCTCCTGACACCACCTGTTACCATGGTCTGTTCCTGTCCTCGTTTCCATTGTTCCATCTTTACTCTCCGTTCTTCTTTGTTGTCCTACCTTCCACCTTTTTCGATATTCTCAAAGCTTTTGCACATCTTTTTGCTGTAATTGATCGGGGAAAGCAGTGTTGCTAACCTGTCTGAATACGTCTTTAAAAACATTGGTAATTATTATCAGATGGGCTACAGACACATGCACACACACACTCTTGGATCGATTGCCATCGTTTACCCAGTTTATAGATTCCCTATGGAGGGTGTTGACTAATGACCTCATAGTCAATCCATTGTGTGTGTCTGTCTGTCTGTCTGTCTGTGTCTGTGTCTGTGTCTGTGTCTGTGTGCGTGCGCGTGCACATTTCACATTAATAATTTCTTATCAATTGTTCTTATTGTATCCCTGTCTAGTGTTGTCAGATGCTCATTGGGTTGAAATGTGATGTACATAAAGTTTTAAAAAAGTGTCCATTTCTCTGTTTTTCAGCCGGCCCTTGTCTGTGAAGAGTGTCATTGGAGGGAGCATAACAAGGAGTAAGCCACACCCTAAGTCACTTTCCATGCCTTGGTGTGGGGTTTCCTCACAAGTAATAAGTATTCTGTATGAATTTAGTCAATCGTGTGGTCAAGTTGGTATGGAGAAACCAGTTGAGAGTAATGCTGCCTTGATCAAGACCTGGTACCCATACTGCCCCCTGCAGCAGCACTCTGTAGACATGAGATGAGAGAAATTCATGTTAAAGCAATAAAATAAACGGTCAGAAGAGCTTGGAAACCAAGAAAGAACTTTTCAAAATGAAAATGATAAAATATGAAGTCTAAGTAAATGACATTCAGCAGCTATACATGTATTATGAATTCTAAAATGTAGGCCTTATACATGAGTTGTGCATGTGTATGGCATGTACTGTAGGTGCACGTGTACGTAGCCATGCAAATGTACATGTACATAAGTAATGAGTCTAGTCTTACGCTGCTTTTGCCTGTGTTACTCACGCAAGTTTGACAGTATGATGCCTAAATAAAACGATTTTTGCTGTGATTTAATTGCAATAAAAGGATTAAACAAAGACAAAATTAAAAAGTTAGGAAGCGGATGTAAGTGGTGAATTAGATACTTTAAACGGCCTCTGTGATATATACTCCTCATTCAATGTGCTATTGTAGGTAAGCTGGTGGGCAGCAGGGTGTCTACTTCCTCTGGCTCTCTCCAGCGTTCCCGTAGTGACATCGATGTGAACGCCGCCTCCAACGCCAAGTCACGTCTGTCCACCGTCCCTGCCTCCTCGCCGTTCAGCTCTGCGGCTGCCCTTCCTCCAGGGTCCTACGCCTCATTAGGTAATCCGTCTGTCGTCTCCCTCTAACCTTCTAAAAGCAGAAAAACTAACCTCAGCAAAACACTGCACACTGTGAATTCAATAAAGTACAGTTTTGCTAACTTTGATCTATTTAAGCAAAGACAGAAACTCTCAATAGAAATGTCAATGTTGCATTTGAAGATATTTACTCAGAAATGAGCCACTCTACAGTATTTTAGCAGAGCTTAGTTAACAAAGTCCTTATTCAGAGCCCCGCCTCAAGCAGTTACTCTTAAAGTCTCCCATCATCATGAACTATTAAAACATTTTCTCCTGCAATCACTGGCTTTTACAGGCCTGACTGGGATTATTAATGACCACAGAGGTTGTCATTAGACTGTTCTGTGAACAGGAACTGTTTAAATCCTATGCTGACACTTCAGACGTATCGATGTGATGAGTAGCCTCCCCGTGCGATGGAAAACCCCAGACGCTTTTTAACGATGTTTTCACAACATTTTAAGCTAACTGGGAATGTTTAAGCTATCGCCCACCAGTAGATATGAAATGTACTGTAATCCTTTTGGCCATACAGAAACGTGTCTCCCTCCCCTTGTTCTCCTCCAATGAGTCCCCGTAGATTGATAATGGCCCTTACTAATGATGACGAGGCCCCTTGCTCTCCCACTCACTCCTGTCTCTGCTTCAATTGCTACTAACGTCTTCCTCTATACCTCTCCTCCCACTCGCTGCTGCACTTCTTAAATGCCCAAAAGATGGCAATCCTGGTAAAAGCGATGGTAAGACGCGTCTGTGTGTGTGTCTGTGTCTGTGTGCACCAGAAAGTGAAGCTGTCACAGGCTACACGTTTCCATCCTGTCTCTCCTCATCTGTGCCCTCTTTTCTTCTCTTTATCCCCCCGAATGGTCGTCAGTTATGTGGATCTGCATGAAGTGTCTGCATGGAATTCCTCCTTTTACTGTAACCCTAACAACTGTCTCCATCCACTCTGTTACTTACACAGCGATCAAATCCAACGTTGCTGCTTCATACTGCAGCGTTGTGTTGAAGCCGATAGAGAAAGGCTTTTTCCCTCTTTCTGCCTCGGTTTATTTCTTACTTCACAGAAATGGATGTGCCACTGTAACGGACGCCGCACTGTAACGGATGCCACACTGCAACGTTTCACGAGCAGATTTGTCATCATTTCCAAGCTTTAAACTGTCCTTTATGGTTTAACCATTGTGCAGCGTTTTGTTCTCTATGTACAAAACAAAGCCTTCATACAAATACCATGCATTTGTAACGAGGACTTTCTCCGACCTAAAAGCATGAAAGACCATTCAAAGAGCGTTCCTACCATTTAGAGTATTCCTCTGAGACATATGACTGGACCAAATGAAGCTACGGCAGTGTATGTTAAACCACAGTCAATTTGTAGTCTCACTACAAATGACCTTTTTTTATTTATGGATTTTAATCATTTTTAAAAAGGCTGTTGACAGTTATAAATCTTCAAAATATATTGTATGTATTTGTGTTCTTTCTTTGGGTTGCATTATCAAGTTGTGCGGCGTTACGATGACGTTGCTTGTTAAATATTGATCTTTGTAAGTAGACAGAAGGTGAGACTTTTCCTCATGGTTTTTTCGGAGCATAGCATATAGGCAGCTGCAAAGGAGAGTCGATGTTCGTCTGTCTTTCTCCAGACCTGGGTCAGAAAGTTTGCCAATATTTCTTTGTGGAAGTGGGATATGACGTGCTTAAAAGTCACTTATGTGCTTTTCTGGGGCTCATGTCTTAGTTAGCACTTACATAACTATGCTTACAGGGCAAAGCCCAACCATCTTGATCTTAGGTTGCAAGTTAAAACACTGAGAATTACTTGCAAACTAACAGACCCAGGTGTGTCTGTTTCCCTGCTGTGTGTTTTCAGGAGGGCTCTATCCCCTCATCCAGGTCTTCTTCATCCTGTCTCCCCAGACCTTTTGTTTTCCAGCATCTCTGTCCAGGGTTTGGGGGAAAACATTTAAGCAATTCAAGTGGATTAAATTCCCTCTGCCTCTCTTCCCTCTCTTGTCGTCCAGGTCGTGTTCGTACCAGAAGACAAAGTTCGGGCAGCGTGGGCGGAGCCAGTACCTCGGTGGTGGACAGCAGGGGACGTAGCCGAGCCAAAATTGTCTCCCAGTCCCAGCGTATGTACATACACCCCACACAGGCTCCCATACGGGGAAGCTGAATTGAAATCAGAGTCAGAATCTTTTCAGTCACATGCTACACATTCAGCATTACACAGCTATGTATGTGCATACTGCGTACCAATCTGTCACTCATGTTTCGGTATGATCTTTGTCTGCATTGGCTTAGAGATCATACTAGATGTTTTGCCGTTTCTTGTATGTGTGTGTGTGTGATATAATTCTCCTGAAAACACTTCCAATCACTCACAAATCTTGTGTATTTGTGCAAGTGTGCCTACATGCATGCACAGTATGTGTGTATGTTGGCCTCTATGTATTAAGATATGTCAGTGACCTTCAAAAGCCCTGATTGGCAAGTGAGAAAAACATTTCTGGGGTTCCATTTTCTAAGTCTGATCTAATTGTTTTCTCTCCTGTGCTTATGACTTATGAATTTGTTTCAGCTGGAAAAACAGGTGAAAAGTTGATTTTTTTTCTTTTTCTTTTTGAAGCGTACCCCATGTTCTCAATAGGACTAAAAGCATTCATGTTTTATATGTAAAAGATAGACAGGGATGTTACAGGACTTACCAACACACAATATATGTACCTTGTGTTTAGAGTGCATGGAGAAGCTCACCTTGAAGAAAACATGAATACTTTTAGTATTTAGAACAGGGGTGCCCACACTTTTTCAGCTTGGGAGCTATTTTTAAAATGACCAAGTCAAAATGATCTACCTACATTAAAAATGCTAAACATATATTTATTTATATTGTGGCGAGCGCCACGGGAAGCGAATGGATAGAGAACACCAACGAGTCAGAGACGAGAGTACGTTTTATGTTGTCCTGTGCCACATACACCGCAAGACCCCAGGTACAACTTTTATTACCAGGAAACTACCACCCGTTAACCGCAACACACCAGGCCCCCCCTCCGGGACATAACTCTCACCCATGGTGGCAAAACACACAAAACATGAACACGCATAATTAAACAACACCACTCACGGACAAGTCTTCGCGGACAAGTCTGCGCGGACAAGTCTGCGCGGACAAGTCTGCGCACTCTTGGTTCTTACTTGGTCCAGCTTCCCCACTCATTTTTATACCCTTTCTTTAGCAGAATTGTATAAATTGGAAGGCTAACTAGCTAATCAGCTCGCGGTGATTTGCAGCTGGCTTGGTTGACCGCGCATGCGTGGTGAACCGCGTGTTAGAAAAGATGAGATCTCAGACTGGCTGACCTGTACGTAAATCAAGTGGCAAATGCCATAGTGAGGATGGATGATAGGCTAACTTTTAATAAAAATGTTTTTTTTTTTTTCAATGCCATGCGATCTACCCACACTACCTTTGCGATCGACCGCTCGATCGCGATCGACGTAATGGGCACCCCTGATTTAGAACATGGGCTAGTGGTGCTCTTCAGCCTCTTGTGGCCAGAATGAGTATTACAACAGCAAACTTTTTTTCCAGTTGTTCTCAAATCTCACAGGAGAGAAAACAGTTTTTTATCAGACTTAGAAAATACATCACCAGATTTCTTTTATTTCTCTCTTGCCTCTCAGGGCTTCCGTAGTAATCAGTACGCAGCTAACAGCCGACCAGAGTGCATGCTGGGTAAATTTAATAAACATAACGCCTTCTGTCTCATTTTGACCGTTCTCCACCCTGTCCTGCCTATTGCCTCCATCACCCAGGATCCAGATCAGCCAATCCCATCAATGGTAAGGCCTCAGCTTCATCCAATCACAAGCCAGGCGCCTCATCCCTAAGCACCGCCCTCCTAGCGCACAGAGCTTTGCACGCCGTCCCATTCTTTTAGTCCTTTATGTTTGTTTCACCACGTATAGTAGCAGCATGCTGATGCTCCACTCATCCAATTCACATTTTTATGTCTTATAACTTTCCCCCCACAGTTTGAGAAGCTGCTTGGAGTTGGAAATGTTTGCCGTCGGCCATTTTGTTGTCTTTGTATTCTTCACTTCACTGTTGAAGTTTTCCCACAGTAAACGTCTCCCATCAGCACAGTTAGTTAGAACGTGGGTCCAGCCCCCCTCACGTGTGTGTGTGTGTGTGTGTGTGTGTGTGTGTGTGTGTGTGTGTGTG
>CALSBV010010851.1:151427-207955 GCA_943590825.1 Bovichtus diacanthus
AACCCCTCCACCACGGTAAGGTGATGGTTCTCGGAGGGGTTAAGTTGCGCGGTTAAGACTGCAAAAGTTCATCAGAGCTCACTGGGAAACTCCTGTTTTATAAAGATATAAATATTTTACATTTCAGGAATGGAGAGGAGGAATACATTTACTCTAATAAAGATATTAAGTAGATTTATCTAGAAGCATGCAGGTCTACTGTAAATGAAAGAGACATGATGTGATATTATTATTATCCTGATTAAAAATATTTTAGGGGCGGAACATATGTCTCAAAATCTTTGATAAAAGTGTGTGATATTAAACTTCTTCCTTCTCTCTTTTGTTCACTGCAGCCGAGTGGAGCTGAAGAGACTTTGTGAGATCTTCACAAGGATGTTTGCAGACCCACATAGCAAGGTAAGGAAGACTCGTACTAACTGAGGCACGACGACTCATTATGACTTAAGTGTGAAGGCATGGTATTCATAATAGAGCGAAACAGGATGGAACTGTGACTTACTTAAAACTAACGGAGTGTCTCTTGTTGCATGGCCTGCCTTGCTGTGGATTTAACAACAGAGAGTAAGTGTGTTTTTGATCCATATTACGACAAGCTGTGACCTAAATCTGTCTGAACATGAGCAGTTTAATCCTATTTCAATCCAATCAAGCAGTGATGCATGTTCGAACTGTGCACATGTCCTCAGGTGTTCAGCATGTTCCTGGAGACTCTCGTGGACTTCATCACAGTCCACCGGGAGGACCTGCAGGACTGGCTTTTTGTGCTGCTCACTCAGCTGCTGAAAAAGATGGGAGCCGACCTGCTGGGCTCAGTGCAGGCCAAAGTCCAGAAGGCCCTGGATGTCACAAGGTCTGAAACGCAAGCCAGTCATCACTGTACGGGTCACAGGGAGGCGAGAGCAAAGATTAGTGGCTGCTGTGCATTTCCAGCTCCACACTACTGGAAACTGGTTTTCCATTGCTCTATTTAGAGAAATATAAACATCAGTAACTGTCTGAGAGATTTCTGTTTTTGGTCCCCCAGTTTGTGGTGAACTTTGAAAGTGAATTCCAGTATCTCTTACTGCCATTTCAAGCATATTTGGATGAATATTAGGCTATATATCATGAATCACAGTTACTTTGGCAAGGAGAACCGTGACTTTACAGGGAACTGTTTGGAAGACACGTGACCTCTTATGCCACTCAATTAGTGGTCAAACTATCACTGAGCAGTCAAGATTCTTCAATAATGTTCCAGTCACACGTCTGACCAACTTCTCATTTCTTCCTCTGTGTCAGGGAGTCCTTCCCATTTGACCAACAGTTCAACATTCTGATGAGGTTCATCGTCGACCAGACTCAGACACCTAACCTGAAGGTAAAGACTCTTCCTATTCATGGTCGACATGGTTTGGATTGGTTCGTGCGATCGATGCGATGAGATTGATTTTGTCCGAAATGCGACTGACTGTGTGCTGTCTCTGTAGGTTAAGGTGGCCATTTTGAAGTACATCGATTCCCTGGCTCGGCAGATGGATCCGACAGACTTTGTTAACTCCAGCGAGACGCGCCTGGCCGTCTCTCGCATCATCACCTGGACCACTGAGCCCAAAAGTTCTGATGTCAGGAAGGTAGGCCACGTTATTCAGCGCTGACTATGGAAATATCTTTGCTCAGACAAAACCTTTTCCTTCAGAACAATGTTTGGTTCTTTATTCCCTTTTTTAAAAGCAAATTGATTTAGTTCTAATTTAAGGTAGGAAGCATGTATTCAGCACATTTTGAACTCTTCTTTTGTCATCATTGGAGTGACTAGAGGACATTAATGTATTTTATATTTCTTGGTTCACAGAAGGTGTGCTACAGGACATAACGCTTGCTTTAATTCTCAGGGTGCAATGTCAAAGTTCTAAGCCAAGAATGAATGAAAACAGGACACATGAGATCTCGCATCAAAGCCATCTTTTTGTGTCTATGTTTTTTTTTTTTTCCTCAACACCAATCAGTAATAATATATAATCTACATAGGAAGTTATGCCATACTAAACTATTATAATAAAATCACAAGTGGGTGAGCAAGCTTATTGCAAAACTAATTGCTTGAAGACGTGTTTAGTATGAAGTTACATAACGTAGTGTGCAATGAGATGTAGATTGTAATTTGATTTCGGAATAACTTTTTTGTGGAGATACATGTTTTTGTGTGACAAATAATCCGGGATACACTGGACAGCCAGTGGCACCTTGTATACCTCCACACTTTTTTTTTTGTCATTTGAATTCCTCAGCCCATAGTGTTTGTTTAGCAACTGTTGTAAACTTTGATAACAGGCACTCTCAGTGTGGATGGCCTTGTGCCAGCGGCCCATTATCTTCCCCTTGTCTGACGCGCGTCATATGTTCTCCCTCTGTGTCCCTTTCTGTTTGTTTTTCCACTGCTGTTCATCCATAATGAAATCCTCACCTAGTTTCACATCGGGGCCTGACCTCAAGTCACTCTGAATATAAATCTACACGGATAGAATAGTTGTGTCTGCTGCTGAATCCTCACTTTAGTTATTTTTTTTATTGACTACCATTATCCATTAACCTGGAAGTTTGATCCACATTGGTTTGTGCTAGAAAAGATTGGTTGAGTATTGCATCCCTATGTCATGATGGGGGGACCTGTGTCATGCTGTAATGCCCATTCTGCCTTGCCACTGTGCCCCAGACCCTTCATAACTGGGTGAGCGAGGAGCTAGCTGGCAGGCCCAGCACTGCAGCCTTACTGTCCGCTGAGGGCAACCAGGAAGACAGGTGTAAGCAGGTAGAGCCCTCTCCAACAGCCAATCACAACACGACACGATAAGCACGCAATGCTGCGCCTGCCCGGTGCCTAACCAACACCTTCAAGACCGTGAAAAATCCAGCGTGGCGTCTGTCACTCACCTCTACCATTTACGCTCGAGCTGTTTCGCTGTAACAACCTAAAATACACCCTGTGCCTTGCAAATTGATCACTCACCAAATAGATAAAGCTTGTTGTGCACTCACAAAAGACCGACGGACCTTTAACCGTGGTATTTTTCCAAATGACAGGAAATGCTTGTTGCTTTGTATGAATGGACTTTTAAGCCAACTTTATTGCTTGACATTGATAGGAATGCTGTTCTGTTCCTACTGTGTGCCTAACACATTTTGTTTGTCCGAGTCACCTAACAACCTCTTATCTACCCGCATACCTGCATGTTGTAAACATTTTATTATTGTACAAGAGAGATTCCCAATATGTATTTAAACTAGCTTAATATAATGTTCTATCTGTACGTATGGTGCCCGTAACAGCATTCAAAAGTTATACATGATGACATCACATTATGTTACGTTCAATTACTTTTGTCTGAAGCAACATACAATAAGTATATTCAAACTTAATAGGAACGACATAAATATATAAAGATCAGATTGTTTGTCAATCAAACTTTTAACCAAAGATCATAAAGCAGAACACGCAGACATCACGCACACGTGGCTGTAATCGGCTGAACGAGCTCCTTCTGCTGGTATTTATTATGTGTATGATTTTTCTTTAAACCTCACATTTTGCCTCATAATCATCGAACTTAGATCTTGAACCTCGATTTCTTTAGTATCAAAAGAAATCGAGGGGATTGTTGTCTGTAAGTCCATGCTTACAGCAATCAGGAACTGCTGGGAGCTAATGAAGCGTGACTTTACACAGGCACAGTCACCAAAATATAGGCAAAAAAAGTTTGCTTAAAGCTAACTCAGTGACTTGCAACATTATACTTCACATTTACATCACCTGAAGCAGGATGGGAACCCTGTTGACAATCTCAAAATATATTCATGCCAAAAGGAAAGGGACAAAGGCATTTCTTATGACATGGAATGACACAGCCACCAACCTGTAAATATAGATGTAAGAAAAACTAAACAAGCCAAAACAGCTGATGGTTAGGAAGTTACTGTAGCTAAGATCACAAACATGTATTGTTATCCCTCAAATGTCTGTTAGAGCAAAACATTTCAGACCAATTTTGGTTTTAGTTTTTGTCTTTATACAGTATAATGCCTTCTGATGAACCAAACCTGTGTGCTACAGTTAAACTACTGTTCCTAAGCAACCATAGCAGACAAGTATCTTCTACTGCCGCCTTCAAGTTTCATCTACACTCACTTGCATGTTGCAACATTGGTGTATCAACAATGTCCTTGAATAGCTTTAAACTTCATTAGTTTTCCACTGAACGCAGCTTTGAACTCTCACCTTTCAACAGTTTCTTTCTACAGGCTAATGCACACGTGCGTCTACCAAAACTGAGTAGCTGAAAAGTTGTTTTTCATGGTTTCATAATTGTTTTGACTTGTTATTAACATTAACCTTTGCATTGGATTGGTCTTCTGCGGTTCTACAAATGCAGACCAAAATATTCGAATATTCCAGCAACTGAACTTCCTAAGCTGTTGTGTCATCCATCCCAACCCGTTGTGCTCCACTGCCTCCAGGCGGCCCAGGTGGTGCTGATCGCTCTGTTTGAGCTCAACACCCCAGAGTTCACCATGCTGCTGGGAGCTCTCCCCAAAACTTTCCAGGATGGAGCCACCAAACTGCTGCATAACCACCTGAAGAACTCCAGCAATACCAGCAGCAGTGTGGTAAATCAGATGTAACACTTGACTGTTTGATGGCATTCTATGGAAGCCCATTTCGACCAGTGAAAGAAAAAAATAAGATGAAAACTTAGCTTTGTGATGAATAAAATAAAAATAAGAAAATCCTTATCCGAAAGTCATTATTATGAGAAACTTTCTCATAATAATGTCTACGTATCACAAAATAACGACTTCGTATCTCAAAAATAAAGACACATTATTTTGAGATACTAAGAAAGTTTCTCATTATAAAGACTCCCAGGATCTCTTCTGTTCATCACTTGGCAGAAAGGGGCTTCAATAGAATTAAAATTGAATAGAAATGAAAAATTGTGTGCCAGTCCTAAACGGTGACTATATGGTAGTGACCTCCAGCAGGACCATTAAACAGCAGGTTTCAACTTCATTCCCTTATCTTCCAGGGGTCTCCGAGCAACACCATCGGCCGAACGCCGACACGCCACACCCCCAGCAGAACCAGCCCTCTCACCTCTCCAACAAACTGTTCTCACGGAGGACTGTCTCCAAGGTAAATAATCACCCATCTGTTTATTAAACTAACACACTTCCAGTCCCAATGCATGGCTGTGTTTGAATCATATACGTACATACTGTCCTGATTGCTCATGTGTGGTCGAACTAACAAACGGGTTGGTATGAGCATGATACTGTGTGAGTTGCTCAGAGAGGTTAGAACTTTCTCCTTTCTGCAAGTATTATTAGATAAAATAAAGAAGTGAAATCCTTTTTCCTTTTTCTTTCTTTCTTTCTTCCATAGATCAAATACGACTTTCAAAACACCTTTTACCCACTTGGCAGATTGATAACATATTTAGTGCCTATGACAGTTATAAATGACAGTTTGAGCACCAGGCTCTTTGAGGTTGTCTTATATAGGGCTGTTTATAACAAATGAAAAACAGGGAAGGATTAGTGGGATTTAACTGGCTCCTCTAGCAGTGTAATGCAGCCACACAGTGTCATTCTCTCTGTCTGAGCAGCTCATTCACCTGACTCACTCAGTCCTTGTACCTGCAAGCAGAAACCCATAAACACAGATAATGGTGCTCTTGAATTTCCTGGTCGTGATGACCTTCGTTGAACCTGATCGACATTTCATCTTGCGATCATTCCGGCTAAAACATGGAAAATACCCCCTCACTCATGATGGGGAGAATTTGTCGACCCTGTAAAGCTGACTTTGTGGGATTCTGCTACTTTCCAATTCTCTCCTTTTTAAATTAACACTTTTGTTTAACCTTAAAGCTCAGAATAGTTTCTTTTTGTCTTTTCTCCTTTTGCACTCTTGTTTTTCTCTTTCTCCTCCCTTCTCTTGTCTTGACTTGTTCTTGATTTCTGGCTGCCTTGCCCCACTCTCTCCCTCCTGTCTGTCCATCTTTCCCTGCCGGCTGCGCTGTGGCAACAGTCGGTTATGGGGTTGGGGTGTCGACGGACTGTCAAAGCATCCCCCTGCCCCTCCTCCTCCGCCCCACTCCACCCCTGCTGCCCCCTCCATAAGGGTCCTCCGCAGAGCATATTCACCCAGGTAATGAGGCGGGCTGAGACACAAAAGCCTTTATTCCCGCAAGGAAGCCAGGCCCTGATCCTTTCCTTTTTCAAAAAAACTGTTCTTTCACTTTCCTTATATGTCACTTTCTCACTAAATGCATATTACTCAATCACTAACGAATTGAACATATCATTTTACATTGCTTCTGACGTGTGGTTAATGCTGTGGTCGGTGTCACATTCAAAATAGACAAATAATGTAGATTTGCTCACACCCGACCTTTCCCTTTCTAAAAAACAAAAAACAAATCAATTTGTCAAAAGCAGCACTAAAGCACTTTGCATGGTGGCAAAACAAAAGCATGCTTGTGTGATTTCTTGACATATGCATTTCATACAATGTCGTGTGCATTTCTGTCTGTGTTCGTGTGTCTGCTAGCATGATGGAGTACGACACCGAGAACATGAACTCGGAAGAGATCTACAGCTCGCTGCGCGGCGTCACCGAGGCCATTCAGAGCTTCAGCTACCGGAGCCAGGAGGACCTCAACGAGCCAATCAGACAGGAGGGCAAGAGGGATGATGCTGTGAGTCAAAGAGCTTTCATAGCAGCATTTTCCTCAACAATACTGCTTGAAAAATGACAATTAAGACTTTTATGCCTCGATCCAACAGTACAGTGTTGCAGCTGCATTGGCAAAAAAAAAAAAAAGAGATCATAACAAATTCCACAGTGCAAACATGTATTTCAACATTCATCTGGAGCTAATATGACGCTTCTGCTATGAGTTAATCATATTAAGTGGGTATCTAAAGCTTTTTTATTTATTTTTTATTTTTTAAACTATCCCTCCACCACAGTTTAATAAGCTTCTCAGGCAACGGTCTCAGCGTAGTTATGTTATGTCATGGCAGATCAAATGATTTGAAAGCTGCAGGTGCTCACAAGAAGAAAAAAAACAATATTTTCCCTCCTCCCAACTACCTGCTCACAGGCAGGAAGAGAGGGCGTGGCGTCGTCTCCTGGCTCTGACGCCCGCCTTGGCTTAGACGTGGTGGAAGGAGGTCGCACCGCCTTAGACAACAAGACCTCACTGCTCAACACGCCATCACCTCGCTCGTTCTCTGGGCCACGGAGTCGCGAGTTCGCCCCCTACGGCTACGGAGAAACCATCTGCACATACGACAAGAGCGCCATGAAGGAGGCCGTCTTTGATGATGACGTGGAGCAGTTCCGCGACTGTGAGTTCATGTGATATTTAAGCAGTGAAAGGTGTTTTTTTGTAAAACTGGGGGAGGTGATTATCGCAGCAGAAATCATACATCACCATAAGGTACGGTACTGTACTGTACTGTACATATTATATTCAGTAAAGCACATATTTTCAGTTTTAGAAGCTCTCTTATTGTGAAACAAAGTGTTTTTCATCTACTGCTTGTGTTGTCCCTTGCACACTCTAGGACGTGCAACAGGAGATTTAGTTCAAACCCTGCCTGTCACTTACGCACATTTCTCCCTGGAAAAGTCTTCCCATCAGATACGAAACTGAAATGTTTTGTTCTCATTAACATAAATGTATTCAATGTCTTACAGTAAACGCTCAACATTAAGGTTCTCAATGTTTCATACTTGAAACATGAAACTGTAATTTTTTTGTTGCCTTTCATAGTTCTGATCAAAAAGCTGAAACGATTGTCACAGGGACGAGGAGTTGAGTCCCCCTATGCCTCTGTGAAAAAGAGTGACGAGAGCATGAGACAGCATCGTGGCCGCTCCTTTATGAGTGTCTTCCACCATTCCCCCATCGTGTAACGCGTCATGTCGTTGTGACGGCGTTAAGGAAAACAAGAAATTACCTCCACCACAAGTGGGGCCATAGTTCTTTTGTAGTGAGCGTCGACTGTTCGCGCGTTTAGTCGGCAAAGCGTCGACACGAGAGGTGAAACTGTCTCTGTTTGCCAGAAACACGGGTGTGTGTCGCGGTCTGTGTTGTTGTCGTCATCACATCTTTGCTCTGCACCCTCCTGCCCCCCACCCCCTCTGTCCCCCCACCTCCAACATCATCCCTTCTCCACCCCCTTCCTCTCCAGGCCGACGTCAGGAAAGCGGTGAAAACAAGATGACGCTCCCCAAGGTCTTTGCTCCTGGTAAACATGCCTCACATGACTGAGAAACTGACCGACTTGATGACTGTTTTACTGACATCACTCCGCTCACCCTTTTGTGTGTGTTTGCATTATTCAATCGAGTCCCATCACCATTTATTGATGGCCTTCTATCTCCCCTTAACTCCACCCGGTACCTGTGTGTTCACTCAGGCCAACGCGTCCGGCTCTTACTGAAGTAGCTGGCAGGTGCCTGCTGCTACCAATGCTTGTGGCATTCTCTGTAATTAACTGAATATTTGGTATTTGTCTTCGTATGTCTCCAGTTTATAGCAATAATGAATAACGTATTCTCAATAATGGAATATCTAGACAGCTGCGGAACACAACACATGATATTAGCTTATTCACACGAACACTTATAATGGGATCTATGATTAAGTTTGTTAAAATGGTAGTATAAATAATAGTATAAATAAGGATATTCATTGAAATTTACTAAACAATACAATTATTATTGCACAAAATGATTGTACTGTAAAGGGAAATACAGTGCATTTGATCTAACTTCACATGGACATGAAACAGTGTCAAAATAAAACGAATAACATCCCATCCCTCCACCGATCCCTCACCAAACTGCAAACTGATTTCTTTTTCATGGTCAAATTCTTTGCCTTTTATTTAAAAAAAATATTGGCTGCCAAATTCATTTCTGAAATGTAACCTTTAAGGCATATGACCTAAGGCCTTCATTGCATAAGTAGCTGTTAACTTTGCCGTGCATTCATGTATATCTCAGAATGCACTCCAGTGTCCATCTTGGCACCTCATTCTACTTTATATTCAGTCTTACTAAGTACTATTTTCTCTCTTTAAACAAGTGAGTGAGAGAACATTTCTTATTTTCTAAGTTTTACAATCCATTTTAAAGTGGGGAGAGATTACGTTAGGAGTTAATTGATATGTAGTGGAAATGGGTCCAATTCTCCCACAGCATTGGTTGATTTTTCTTTTTCTACCCGTCTCGATAAAAATGAAGACTCTAAATTTTATTTTTTTTTTTGTGCCGTGGCAAGACATCAGTGGCTGTATTTTTTGATGTGCAATTGAATGTGTAACTTATTACTCTCGTCCTGTCTTGGACCAGCAGGCAGTCAGGACCACTCAGACCTGGTGGCCGACCTGCTTAAGGAACTGTCCAATCACAACGAGCGCTCTGAGGAGCGTAAAGGTGCTCTGGTGGAGCTGCTGAAGATCACACGAGAAGACAACATGGCTGTGTGGGACGAGCACTTTAAAACCATCCTTCTCCTGCTGCTGGAGACGCTGGGTGATAAAGACGTACGTTATGTGATGGCTCTGCATGCGCGTGTGTGTTGTTTGGAAATCACACTCCTGATAATCTCAAGAAATTGAGTGAATGTATAAAGTATATTTATACGTGTAACCGATTGCCCTTGCCCCTGTTTTCCCCAGCACACCATCCGAGCCCTGGCTCTGCGTCTGCTGAAAGAAATCCTGAGGAACCAGCCGGCTCGCTTTAAAAACTATGCCGAGCTAACCATCATGAAGACCCTGGAGGCTCACAAAGACTCTCACAAGGAGGTACACCACAATATCTTAAAGCTGCAGCAGAACAAGCTGAAAGGCAACATTACAGCAAACTGTTGCCGATTTATACATCTGGCAGATGCAGAGCAACATTAGGATTTATTTGAAGTCATGTTTGTGTTCACCGATGAATCCAAATCCAATATTCACTTTCCTTTTACATCTGTTTTGGTCTCCAACAACTCCTGTTGAGGAAAATACTCTAAATTCAAACAAAACGACAACAAATTTAAAAAAAATTTATTTAAAAAGTAAAATACACTTTTTGATAATGCTGACACATAAAATTACATTTGCCTCTATAAATTCATAAACCATCGTGAAACCACAAAGGAAGGAAAACCCTTTCAAAATGCGTAAAACCTTTTGAAGAATGCATAGCAGCACACACATGCACACATATGGCATGTCTAAGACATATAAAGCAACCAAGAGTTCAATTGGTTAATAATAATGCAACAATAATTATTGTTGGTTTTAAAAGGCTCCATAGGATCTGATTATCAGTAGAGAAGGAATCATAGCAGCTGAACCCACCTTTGACCATTAACTCAGGAGCGCTCAGGTGAAACCTTCAGGGTTACTCAGGATAATCCTCCTACCAGGACAGTCAGCGTGTACACAGAGTGGGTAAACAAAGATCATTGAACATAGAATACACAAAATAAACAGTGAGACGACCCTTTGATGACACTTCCAGATCAATAATAATCCAGAGTTTTAGATGAAGAATCTGCTCAAAGTCGGACAAAAAATTAAACTAATTCATCAAAACTACACCATCCGGAATAGAAAATAGTTTTTCAAAGTGTTCTCGGTAGATGAGCCTGAGTAAAGTTCAAAATACACCTTTCACCTTTATCTGCGTATTATTGTCTTTAAATATGGGTGCACAAAATGTGTACATATTCTGTGTATGTGTCATTTTCCTGCAGAGAAAGTGCTTTACATATTAAAGTGTGTGATGGAAGATGCCCGCTTGTTAATCCCTGTAAAGCACCAGATAGGTAATTCTTTTTAATCTAAGTGCGTACATGTTCATGTGCTTTTAGGTGGTGCGTGCAGCTGAGGAGGCGGCCTCCACCCTGGCCGGGTCCATCCACCCGGAGCAGTGCATCAAGGTGCTGTGTCCTATAGTGCAGACAGCCGACTACCCAATTAACCTGGCTGCCATCAAGATGCAAACCAAAGTCATTGAACGCATCGCCAAGGATTCCTTACTGCAGCTGCTGCCTGACATCATCCCTGGACTCCTACAGGTCTGCGTCTCAGAAAACCTTAGGGAGCCGTTAGTTCAGACTAAGTCTCCAAATAAATATAGATTTTTATATTTACACATTTTTTATGGATTAGATTAGATTTCAATTTTATTAGTTGCTCATACAACCTGAAATATGTATTTTTTTGTCTTTATAAAATTAGACAATTAGTCAAAATTTGATAGAACTCACAAAAATGCTAAACAAACACACACAAGGTAAATGAAAGGAACATTAAATAAACCTTGTTTGCTAGACAACAGTATTAACAGTCGATGTAATAACTCAATAGCAAGAGTTTTTTGGGGGAGAGGCAGAGCAGAAACATCCTTGTCAGCTCCAAATAGGCTTATTAGGACAATGTTCATATTTGGACACTGGTAACTATTTGCCTTATTTGTCCCTGGAAATGTTTTTGTGTACTCTGCACTGTTTTTCGACTCCTCCCCCGTTCCTGCTGACCCCTCGTCCTGTGTTTGTGGGTGTATGTTTGTGCGCGCGGTGCCTGATGCCGTGCTGTTTCCCTGCAGGGCTATGACAACACAGAGAGCAGCGTTCGCAAGGCCAGCGTGTTCTGTCTGGTGGCTATCTACTCTGTGATTGGCGAGGATCTCAAACCCCACCTGGCACTGCTCACGGGCAGCAAGGTAACGACTGCGGCATTTCTTTGCATGTACACATTCTCACACACACAAGTTGTTACCTCTTCAACAGACGCAGAGCCTTATCATCTTCCCATGTTGTTATTTCTCAGCAGGATTTAACCAGTTGTATAATTCTAAAGCCCGGGGTCATATTTGCCCTACTTCACTACAACATGTGTCCTTGGGTTATGTAAGGGTTGAGGTCTGAGGGTCGAGTTCACCTGAATGGAGGGGCCCTCCCCTTACATCCATACAGTATGGACTGGGGAAGCCACTCTCAACTTGTACTTTGACATGTAGTCTTAGAGCAAACAAAAACATAATGTAAGCAATAATGTTCTCATTTCCTGAAAATAGAACAAAACTGTTAACACCCAATAATGTAATAATTTGACCAATAATGTCATGAAATGTCCTGACAGATATTGTAATAACATTTTTACCGATAATGTAATACCTCATTACAAGTGGTGTAAAAAGTACCAAGAAAGGATAGTTAAGGTAAAGAAGTGGTTCTCAAACCTCTTTGTTCAGGCTCCCCTGCACACCTTACATAACATACCTTTTTACATGATTGCATTATCCGTCAAAATGATTACATCATCAGTTTGAAAAGAAAACATGTTCTGGTAATGTATTTTTGATGTCAGATATCAGTCCGGACATTTTATTACATAATTGGATTACATTATTGGGCTTTATTACATTTTCAAACAGGTTAAGTGCAAATGTTTACATTACATTTCAGAAAATATCTACATTATTGGATGCTACACAGAACCCATATCCCCTCAAAAGAAAGCTGATTTTGTTTTTCCGTCTCATAACAATTTATGTTTATGAATGAACATGTTCAACTGAACACAGTGAAGTCTTGTGCTCAGTTCATCCTGAGCACCCATCAAGTCATTACAATTTTACCAAAACAATGTTGTCAGTGTTAATGACAAATATTTTTTTGGGATGAAATGATGTAGGAATCTAAATGACTTTGTCTGCACAGTGTTTGAAAGCATGTAATGACGAGAATACAATGTGTGTTCACTGCTGAGCAAGCAAAATATATAGCATGCAGCGTTAAGGCATCCTTTATTCATTATTATAAATATTATTATTATTATATTAGTATTATTACTTGCGTCCCTGTTTTCCCCTATTTCTTTAGTTTAATGTTTGTCTTTGAACAGATGTTCTAAAGTAAGAAATGTGAGATCAAATAGACCTTTTCTTTGAGAAACAGTGTAGATGCTGTTCTAACACGATGCATGTTAAGATATTTAACCCCAGATTCTGGTTGTTTTGTGTAGAAATATCCTGCCAGTATGTAACGTACAATGCAAACATTTTGTCTTGTGACACTGGTGATATTACCATACCTCTGATCCAAAGAGGGACGTTTCCCTATTGTAGTTGAATCGTTCTGAAAAAGTAAATCAAACCACTAATTTACAAGGGAAACCAGCTAAGATAAACAAAAGTCTGAAAAAATAAGAATAATTCTTCTAGCAGAAATATGTTTTCCTGCTTTCCTCTCCTGTTAATCACCCATGACCTCTCTCGTTTATCCTGTGACTCCTTGTGTGGGGGTCCCGACCCCATGATGGTGTACAAGATGGTAAATGCATAATTTTTTTTTTTTTAAAAGCCCAGAAGAATTCTTCTACAGATCGATCGATGGAACATCACTCTTTGTTTGAACTGCTCTCAACTCGTGGTGTGGCCGTATGAGGTGTGCAGAGGAAAAGATGAATATCTCTTGTGTTTGCCTGCTTTCAGATGAAGTTACTGAACCTGTACATCAAGCGAGCCCAGACGACCAACAGCAATAGCAGTAGCTCCTCGGACGTCTCCTCTCACAGTTAATGGAGGGAGGTGTCATCTGGAAAGCCTGCGGATGTCTCCTCCTCCTCCTCCTCATAACTCCAGCTCCACTGCGCTTTTCTCCCGTCCCGAGGACATCCTGTCAGCAACCTATCTGTCATTTAGTTCCTCCTCCCCACCATTCCTCCAGAAACTTTTGAATGTAACAGTGGATTGGGTTTAGACTGGTGGGGAGGGAATCAACACATTTTTGGATTATAGGAACTGTACTTTCTCTTCTTCGTCCACCTTCTGTCTATGGAAGCCTGTTTTCCCCCTCGAGCCTTCACATTTGGTAGATTAAAGAGTTGAGTGGAGACATTTGTGTCTGGTCGACTACAGTTTGGGATGAGAAGTCATTTGGCTGGCCCAGTGATGATAATAAGCCCCATTGGTTTTGGGATGAATTCTGGTTTAGGGAGCATAAAAAACAAATATTGTAAGAAAAAAATAAATGTGTACGGGAAAAATTAGACAGAAAAAAAAATAAAATACTGGATGAGAATTTTTAGTTCATGTTTAAAGTGTATTGATGATGACGTGGCTCATAGAAGCCGGTACATCGGCTGTAGTCTTCTTTTTTTTTTTATGCTGATTTTTTATTAAGAGTGGCTTAAACAATTGGATCCCCCTTTCACTAAAACATTGCTCAACAAGGTAAGAAGAAAAAGATAACTTCCCACCTACATAATTGACAATCCCTCAAATGTAGTGCAGATCTTTATATTGATCATTTGAAATTCACAATCAGCCGAAGTTGAGCCGATGAAAGGTTGCGTTGCCTGCATTTTCTCACTGAACTTTCTGCGTTAAAGTTCGCAAACAGTGCTTTTAGTTTAACACGCTGTCACAAGCGGTTGCCAATTGGTTGCCAGTCTGTGGCATTTTACTTGTAAATCTATGAGGTTGCTGCTCAGTCCAGTGACTCTGTTTGAAGAGGAAGTCCTTTTGTAAATACTGCGGATGTTTTCTCTGCCGGGAGTTGGGAGAGAGACAAGCGATGGGAGACGTCAGAAAGACATTGCAAGGCCTTATTCACTTTATGCTACAGTAATGTTAGTTGACTGGGACTGATGTACAGCATTGTAACTGTTGGCTCTCAAAAAATGTGAATCTGCAGGAAAACGGACCCCGGCAGTGACTTGTGATGATGCAAATACAGTATTAGTCGTTTCCTCCGATCTCTTTCACGTAACCACACAGCTTCTGCAATAACCCTAAATCCACAAATAAAGGTATTTTGTACATACACTTTTTGACCGCTGCTTCGCAAAGTTTTACATAATGTCAATGAAAAAAAATTAAAAAAGAAGCAAAGTGAACAGGTTGACTATCTCACTTTTTGCTCGTTGAAAATATCTTGCATGTAACCTGCAGCACATGCCAACTTGCTGTTTTGAAGGGCCTAGGTCTTTTTGGCTGTTAAAGTGCACTTGTGACATCATCAGATTAATCATGTCTGATTTAATGTTTCAGTAGAGGAGGTACATCAGCCACACTCGTAGTTAAAAGGTACAAACGTTGACCAAAACCACGTGTTCAGTGTATTTAAGCTGGTAGAAATCATCATGCCTCTTTTTTTCAATTTTATTTCAGTGTTAAGTTTGAGGTATCAAGAAGCTTTAAAATGTTGGACCTTGTTCCGAGTCCAGCCATGGAAGGTTTCCTCCATCTGATCAGATGTTTGATTATTGGATATGATTTGGTTCATCGTGATACTCTACTGTGGGGAGGGATCAGACTCATTATGCCTTTTTAAATTCCGTTTCCTCATTTGCTAAACTTTAAGCAAATGAATCCTTACAAACAGGAACTATTCCTGAATCCACCTGGGGACAGCCCGAGTCCTTCCGTGGACAATTTGGGACTCACTGTTTTAGTTGAGTGCGGTTTCATTCAGGGAATCCACTGCGAGTGGGCCAATTGTGGTTATTTAAGTAAATGAATGTACAGATTAATGTGTTTTATAATTAGCTTTTGAAGTATTGGTACTGGAAATGATTTTTTGGCAACATGCAGCCTGTACTTTGTAACATGCCTGTCTGCTCTCTACCTTACTTTTCTTTCTCCTGAATTCCCTCAACACTTCCACACATTAATCTGTCTTTGTTTTGAAGCCAGTAAAAGCTAATGCACACACGACATAAGGGGAAAGTTCGCCAACCTGCAAACTAGCATATGTAATCACATTACTGCGATAGAAACAGACGACATGGTATCCCCTGCAAGCTGTTCACTATGCATGTTCTACAGTACACTGTCTTTCTTTTGTCTTAGTCGGTCATGTAATATTCAACTGTATTTATATATTTTATTTTATCTTATTTTATTTTGTTCTCTCATGATAAACTGTACAGAAGGTTTTTTTTTTTTTGTTAACTTCCACCTGTGATAGGTTTGCAACAATGTAAAGAAATTGTTTGCTCTAGAAATAAACAGACTAAGAACTGATCTGATGGTTTTGTTGGTTATTCTTCTCTCGTTGGAAGACTTAAAGAGACGAAGCTTGGACGTCTTCCCCGTCTTCTTCCGCTGACAGCTTTCTCCTTGGCATCCACAGGCGGCGCTGGCAGCGGTACTGTCCAGTTGTCCGTCTATTTAGTAGCACCCGCATCCAAACGCTGAGCTGTGCTTAGCCGCTCTGTGTGAACATTAACCCGAGCAGACTCCGGTGACCTGCTCCTTATCTCCGGCCCTTTGGAGGAGCTCTGACAGCGCGCTGCAGCTGCAGCGCTCAATTACTTTGTTAGCACATGTTCAAATGAGGCATGTGTATCAGTGGTGGAATGTAACTAAGTACTTTTACTCAAGTTCTGTACTCAACTAAAAGTTTGAGGTACTTTACTTGAGTTTTTCAATGTTATGCTACTGTATACTTCTACTCCACTACATCTCAGAGGGAAGTATTGTACTGTTTTACTCCACTACATTTACTTCTGACAGCTTAAGTTACTTTTCAGATTACAGTTTTTCTTCCCCTTCCTGTCCAGTGTAAACCATGAATCTGATTCATGATTTTGAATGTTTGTGATGAAGTGAAGGATGAAGTGGTCCTTTATGTGAACATTCTCCTTCTTAAGTAAAGGAGTCTTCTAAATAAAGTCTTTAAAAAGCCTCTTGGATCAGCTTGAAAATGCACCGTCACAAAGCTGAAAACTCATAAAAAGTTGACTTTTTAGAGACACGTGGTTCTCACAGGACAGAGATAAAGATACAAACATATGAAGATCTTATAGAATATGATGCATTGTGTAGATTAAACTACCAACAGGATATAAAGGAGGTGAAATGAGCACAATCTTAACACATCTACAGCAGTAAAATGCAAAATAATGCAGCAGTAATATTAACCCAGAAACATCATGTATAATATTAAAACACTGGTGTGGTATTAGTACTTTTACTTAAATACGGTGATGAAATGTAACTAAGTACGTTTACTTTACTTCAGTATTTTCCATTTTAAGCTACTTTACGCTTCTACTCCACTACATCTCAGAGCTTTGTACTATTTACTCCACTACATTTGCTGACCGCTTTAGTTACTTTACAAATTAGAATTATACTAAGTTTACAGAAAATTATGTTTTGTTATAAATGAAACTACCCAACAGTTTATCCAAGTATAGTTGACACTATTAGTCCATTAAATAATTAGTCGATTGAAAACCGATAATTAGTCGTCTTGTTGACTAATTATCAATTATCATTGATTGAGTCATCTTTCATGTAAAAACATTTCATGCTTCCAGCTTCACACATCTGAAGATTTGCTGCTTTTCCTTTTCATTATTGCTCTTTTTTTTCTTTTCTTTTTTTCTTTTTTTCTTTTAGATTTTTTATTATTAATTTTTTTTTTTTTTCTGCATTGAGTAGTTTTACTTTTGATACTTTTTAAGTACATGTTCCTGATTATACTTACATACTTGTATCAATGCAGGACTTTTCCTTTTAGTGGAGTAAATTCACAGTGTGGCATTAGTACTTTTCCGGTAGTAAAGTATCTAAATACTTCTTCCACCACCGAGTGGGATTAAAGTATCTGCTAGAGAAACATTTTCCCAGTGATTTGTTTCAGTTAGCATCCACAGCAGTCCCTCTGTCACCACTTTGTTATTTTATTGTTACTGTGATATTCATTTGAAGGCTACTTGCCCTTCTTTGTTCCCAAAAAAGCTGCGGCAGTTCTCATGTTTGTTTTACAAATGTTACCTCCAAACATAATTACCCTAAGTGAGTTTAAATTCGAGCTTTAGGGCCATACTGTTGGCAGTGTCAACAGCTGGTCAGGTGAGACTGCTTTTAATGCATCAACCCAGCTAAACATTGGTAGTGGGAGGTGTGCCTCTCAAAGGTCACCCAAGGCATGCTCCAAAAGTGGGAGTACTGATGACATCACGGGGACAATATAAGAGGCAGCAGTGAGGTTTGGCTGCAAACCTCTCTGAGCTGAAATCTGAGGAAGATAGCAGGCGCAAATCTAGCTCCGTCCGTCTCCACGTCTCCCTGCTGTGGTCCTGGGATACAAGAAGACACCGCACTGGAAAATATGCTGTTCTGCCACTCCCAGCCTGAGTCCTACCACCAGCACTCTGCTAGTTACATTAGGTAAAGCACAAGCCACGCTGAGAAGCTTCAGAAACGTATGGATTTCACTGGGAAAAGTTATGTTTACAACAGGTTGAATCAAAGTGTCAGTGCAAAGCAGCGATGTTTACTTTACTTGCACAAGACTATATGGAGAGAAGTGGAAGTGCCCATATGGCTTAAAATTAATCTGCACATCTGCAGCAACTTTTCCTCTAGTATTTTATTATTAATTACATTAAACTGCCATGTGAATTTCAAATTTAAAAAAAGATATAAATATGTTTTTATTTATTTATTATTTTTTTAATGAATTCCAGTGGTTCATTTAAAGGAGCATTGCATTCAAAATCCACATTTAAACTACAAATATAGATTTTAATGACTGCTTTTTTTCTCTTTTTCACGCTAGTACACTAACAATGAATTGCGCTAGATGAGTTACATTGTATTGTGTGAGCTCAGCCTTTTGCAACTTTTGTTTCTATGATTAAATGATTAATCGAGAAGGTGAGAAAGTCACCTTTCTCGTCCCAATACTCAGCCCTTCTTCTTTCCTTCTGCTCTCTTTCAGAGAGGCCCTGGCACCTTTCTTGAAAAACGAAGAAGCGAGGCTTATGGCTGAAAATGTTGCCAAGAGGAGCCCATTCCAGTACATTCTGTGTGCAGCTACCTCGCCGGCTGTGAAACAGCAGGAGGAGACTCTCACTTATCTCAACCAAGGTAGCTATCTGTCCTGCTCGTTGAATGTCCACAGTGACTAAATGGACTGGAGCTCATTTTGTCCCATGTGATCCCAGCAGCAGCAGGGTTAGATTAACGCTGATGCACATTTGAGAAGCTGGAACCAGAGAACACTTGAACTGACAAAAGATTAATCTATGATCAAAATATGCTGATTGAATGTCTTTTGAATTTAGATCTGTGGTTAAGTTTAAATCTGCAACAAATAGTCAACTAATCGATCAATCGTTGCAAATCTAAATGTAACCACTACCGGATACTTAATACTGTAATTTGCATTCATAGCATTGAAATATTTTACTTTGAAAACCATCCATCTAGATTTATGTGCTTTGAATTCCCTTCTCTGTAGGTCGTTCCAAATGGTGCAATTTCAACAAAAAGAAAATCGCGTTCACTTATTCAGAAAATTGTAGCGGCCGAGGTTTCCGGTCATTCATCTGAGCTTTTCTTCTTTGGATCATGTGACTGTGGACATAATGTGATAGGACGGACGTCTGATCGATTCCACTCACTGTTCACACACATTTCCCCTCCCTTGGCGGCCACACATTTTGGTCTTGGAGGCTGAAATTTGGCATGAAGGTCAAGTGTGAAGGTGTGTGTTTGTGTTCATGCCAATTGGCAAAATGGGGGTGTGGCAGTGGGAGTGGCCTATTACGAAAAAGGAACACCACGGCCGAACTCATGGACCTTGACTCTTGTGGGACGCAACATTGGTCTCAGCAGAGTTCCTTTTTCATTTTGCCATGAAGGGCCAATGTGTGTGTGTGTGTGTGTGTGTGTGTGTGTGTGAATGCACACGTAGATGCATATGTGCACGTTGTCGCAGCTCACGCCTGTTTATTTGACTGATTTGAAATTGTGTTAAAGCCTCGGAGTTAAGTTTTTGAAATTACATGAATGCAGACAGATGGATTTCAAGGTAAATATTTCAATGCTATGAATTCAGTGGTATTTCAATTCCACCATTAAGTGTTCGGCGGTGGTTACGTTTCACAACTAGGTGTTCAGTTACTTTTTTTAATTAGTTTGGCCTTGTTTTCCTTCCACAGTTGCTAAAACACACATATAGACTGAGTGTTCTCTACTATAAAAATGGGATGTACTGTACACATAATTACATAAATACAAATGAATTACCAACCTACTGAAATCATTGTCGCACAATTTGAAAGGCATAAAATCATAAACTATTATTGATCTATGTATGCAACATGAGCTCCTACATGTGTTTTAATTTGTCTGACTTTTATCTTCTTAACTAATTCACCCTCTTTTCTTTTCTTTTCTTCTTTACAAATTGTACTTTCCACTTTTACCTCACATCATTCTCTGCCACTGGAACCTTCTGATTGTTTCTGTGACCTTTTTTTACATTTGTGCTTTATTTCCCTTTATTTATCTACACATTTGCCCTGCTTATCTGCTGTAAAGTAATTTGGCTGGAGTAAAAACCCAATGAAAGTGAGCTTGCTGTAACATGCAACATGCGCACTGCCATGTAAAGGCGGCATGTATCGTAGCTTAGCTTTATCACTGTGCCGAAAAAGAGTTGATAGTTAGTCTGATAGTGTCCCTCTGTGGCTATTTTAATCATATTCTCCTGTAAAATTAAATGTAATTTATCATATTTGATCAGGATGGAGAAGAGTAAAAGTTTTCTAGTGGCTGGCCTTGATATCTGCCTTAAAAGGTTTCTAATTTCATTCAATTTCTATCCCCACTGCCCCTCTTTTCTGATTGACTGATTTCCCATTTTTCAATTTTAATCAGGTTTTTTTTTAATGTTTTAAAATGTAGGTCAGTCCTACGAAATCCGTATGCTTAACAGAAAACTAGTGGAGTATACAGATATAAGCTGCAAATATGTAAAGGTAGGTGTAAGGTATTGTGTTCGTCTGTTGTTTGACTTTCACATGACCTCTTCCTCTTTCTGCTCCTATCTGTTTTTATGTATCCATTTCCTGGTTTGTCACAGGACCCTCAACCCTCCCTTCCACTTCAGGGGTGGGGTGTCGACCTTGGAGAGCTTGGTACTATCACCCAAACTTACCTTCCCTCTTTCCTAGATTTCACATAAACCCCTTACAAACATACAACCCATCTTACCTTCACTTTTTTTACCATACACACACTCTCCATCTGAACATGCCAATCTGCTTTTGTCTGCATTACTGGGATTTTCATAAAGACTTGGGCATCTTTAATTGTATTTTATTCCTGGAAATTATATGTTTCTTTAATGGAAATGAAAAAATTAAGTTGTGTATTCCTGATGCCATGGCTTTCTGAATAAAACCCATTATCAGCCCATAAATTATGTCATGCTACTTTCATTTTCGTACACAGGTTGTTTTGACAAAATTTCCGATGCGAATTGAAAGTGACTCCATTTGTTGTAAAGCATTTCTCCGTAGGCACTTAAGAGTAAGGAGAGTTCATTTTATTTTCCTTTCTGTGCGAGTGCATCCACTTGACATGCCTCTGTCGTCAAGCTTCCATTGCTTGAGACTGTAATGTGAGCGGTAGCATCCTAGAAACACAAGAATGGGACAGGTGGCATCTCTGCAAACACATGATGTGCTGGCCGCTGGGCTTTTTGAATTCTAGTCCTCAGTCATGCATGAGCCTCTCTCCATAAATATCCCAATGGTGCATGTTTTTGCAGGTTTTTTTAAATTTACTTTCTTGATTTATTTCATGTGTTGGCAGGATTTCAAAAGGTTGCTTTTATAGAGGCACTCCAGCGTTTTAGTAAGCCAATATACCAGTAGCCGGACTTTTAGTCCCGAGAATGGTGCACCCGCTTCAAACGTTATCAGCCCATTAAATGGCCATTATCCTTTGCCATCAGGAGCCTAGATTTGTGTTGCTATGGCCCCAGTGTACCTCCTAATTGGACCTAAGTAGGCCGTTATCATCTGTTGGTAAACTAGATCAGCTGCTTTAAAATTGTCAGGTGGCGACCTCTAGTGGCCATAGTAATCAGGACAGGAACGAAGGAGGTGGTGACGTAGTAAAAAGAGCAACAAAGGAACACGTTGACTTATTTTAACTTACGTGACTTACGTACGTAACCGACATACTTTTTTAACCCAAACCGTGATTTATTTTCCTAAACTTAACAAAGTAATTTTGTTTCAATACACAACATAGGTCTCCTGATGACATCATCAGGGTTATTTAAACAGGGTATTTTTTATTTTATTTAAAAAAGTGAGAGTGACCTGAACTTCATGCGTAAAGGTGCCCCTTTAATGAAATCCGACTGAGCAGGGACAATATTATAAATGTTTTGTTTGATATGGTGAAATACAAGCCAACACATAGTGAGTCAGTAAGCTAGCAACAGCGACCTGCTCTGCAACACATGCAGTTTTCAGAATGAAGACATGGACTGTCTTTGTTCAGGGTTCCCACAGGACTCGAACATTTTTGAAGTCTTAAAAATGAATCGATGGAACCAAAAGCACTTTTTTGAAGTTTGAAAACTGTTCTTCAGAAGATCATAAGGTCTCAGTGGTATCTGATTCTGACTATGTCCCACCCCCAAAATGTGTATACATGAACATCACCAAACAAGACTCCAAAAGAATCCCTAAAGGTCCCATAAAATGTTATCAATTCTTCTTTAATGTGCTGACATTCCTGTTGGAACAGGTCAGCCAACGAGCTTGATGTGGCGTTACGTTTGGTTTCCAGGTAGAAACGTTTTTTGTGAAATCAGATTTTATAAACTGGAGTTTCAGTCACACACTAGTGAAGTCATCAAGCACAATGAAACATTCGGGAAGCTTAGCTAAAATTTCCATTTTATTGGTTCTTTAAATTTGTTGCCCAAGTGAGTGTGAGAGCCCTGATTTTTAGGCGCAAAGTGACTGTTGGCCTGCAACTCACAGGCATCACACGTAGCTCATTGGCACTGGGTCATTTCCCTCATGGCTAGTGTATGACTGGACATGCCATTTGCACCTCCTTACCCTTGCCTAATGAAACAGCCTCAGTATATTGTAATTTATAAATGAGGGGAGCCTTTTTTGCACTTTGCCCAACAGTCCAGCTGTTTGGTTCTCTGTTCAAGCTGTAGCTGAACTCTGGCCTAAAATTCTGATCCTGCCTGTCCACAGAGCATTGTGCGCGTGGTGTTTCATGACCGTCGCCTGCAGTATATGGAGCACCAGCAGCTGGAGGGATGGAGGTGGAACAGACCCGGAGACCGAATCCTGGATATAGGTGAGTTGACTGTACTCACATATGATCTGATACATCAAAGCTCACTGACACAACAAAGATCAAATATCACCCATATCCCATGTCTTATATGTTTAGGTTTTTTTTTTTTAAAGCATCAAAAGGCTTTTGAGCATTTATCTGTGTACTCTGCATGTGTAGTGGTTGCTTGCTAAATGCTGTTTGGAACCACAGTTTATTGGTCCCTTTTCCACTGGACAAAAAGCCCCCACCATGTTCAGTGGGAAAGGTTACAACCTGCATTCACACAACATTCATGACGGGACAAAAGCCTCCGCAGTAGTCTCGGTATTTATCAGCTCCAGTTCTAATTGGCACCATGACACCCGGTGATGCTATGTGATGCGCGTTGAAGTGAATATATGAAAAATAAAATCAACAGGGATTTGGACAATTATTATAATTTATTAACGTACAACGAACCTGCTCTCCTCAAAGCCACCAGACTACATTGACAGAAGCACTTGGTTAAACTCCACAGAAAACAAAATAAAATCATCCAAGCGTTCTTGAAATGAAAACTTGTTGATGCGATTCAAACAGACATTTTTGACTAAATATTGCTAAATTCAGGTTGCTGCATGGAAGTGTGTGACATAACTTTTTTCCAACTAAGACCTGTCAACTTTAACACAGTCAGAAGAAGAAATCTCTAAAGGGGAAGAAAAAAAAAACCCAAGGCTGTTCTAACAGAAAACTCAGTTAGGACCCAACAGTAGCAACAAAGCAAAGTAACGCTGATTAAGGAAATATGTTTTTATGGGCTCTATAGCAAATGTAAACTGACTGACTCGTTATTTGCAGATATCCCATTGTCAGTGGGGATACTGGAGCCCCGTTCACACCCTCTGCATCTCAACACCATTGAGTTCCTCTGGGATCCTGTCAAGAAGGCTTCTGCTTTCATCCAGGTACAGAGAGACTCTGCTCAAACGTCTCGGGGGGTTGTTAATACATTACATGCAAACTCACAGTCCCTCCATTGTCCTGTCTTCTCAGGTCAACTGTATCAGCACTGAGTTCACCCCCAGGAAGCACGGGGGGGAGAAAGGAGTGCCCTTTCGCATCCAGGTGGACACTTTCACCGCCAATGAACACGGGGAATACATGGAGCATGTCAATTCATCCAGCTGCCAGGTTAAAGTCTTCAAGGTATAAAACATGCCCACTGTCATCATATTTGTGCTGTACCAAGTTAAGCTCTACTTTAATAATCATTGGGCCATATGGTCCATAAGAAATATAACTTCATTTATCTATAGCTCCTTTCCCACTGGACTAACAGCCACTAACATCTGGCTGCTGTCTTCAGTGGGAAAGGTTACAATCTGCATTCATTCGAAAGCCTCCGCAGTAGTCTCGGTCTTTATCGGCTCCAGCTCTGATTGGCAGTGATGGAAACACGACACCCGGGCAACACGCTTATTTTACGTGACGCATGTTGATGTGGATACATAATTAATAAAATCACCAGCGATTTGGACAATTATTATAATTTCTTAACATGCAATGAACCTGCTCTCCTCAAAGCCACCAGACTCCATTGACAGAAGCACTTCATTTAAACTCCACAGAAAACAAAATACAATCATCCAAACTCTCTTTCGTTGTTTTTCCACTGTTCAACAATCAGCTCTGCTTTGAGACTTTGAAAGGGGGACCGAATAAGTAACAGATAAAATAAAGAGGTAACATTCACTGGCCTCCATCCATCCATCCATCCATCTTCAACCGCTTATCCGGGGTCGGGTCGCGGGGGCAATAGCTCCAGCAGGGGGCCCCAAACTTCCTTTTCCCGGGCCACGTTGACCAACTCTGACTGGGGGACCCCGAGGCGTTCCCAGGCCAGTGTGGAGATATAATCTCTCCACCTCGTCCTGGGTCTTCCCCGTGGTCTCCTCCCAGCTGGCTGTGCCTGGAACACCTCCCTAGGGAGGCGCCCAGGGGGCATCCTTACCAGATGCCCGAACCACCTCAACTGGCTCCTTTCTACGCAAAGGAGCAGCGGTTCTACTCCGAGCTTCTCTCGGATGACTGAACTCCTCACCCTATCTCTAAGGGAGAAGCCAGCCACCCTTCTGAGAAAACCCATTTCGGCCGCTTGTACCCGCGATCTCGTCCTTTCGGTCATGACCCAACCTTCATGACCATAGGTGAGAGTAGGAACGAAGATAGACCGGTAGATCGAGAGCTTTGCCTTCTGGCTCAGCTCTCTTTTCGTCACAACGGTGCGGTAAAGCGAGTGCAATACCGTGCCCGCTGCTCCGATTCTCCGGCCCATCTCCCGCTCCATTTTACCCTCACTCGTGAACAAGACCCCTAGGTACTTGAACTCCTTCACTTGGGGTAAGGACTCATTCCCTACCCGGAGTAGACAATCCACCGGTTTCCTGCTGAGAACCATGGCCTCAGATTTTGAGGTGCTGATCCTCATTCCAACCGCTTCACACTCGGCTGCGAACCGATCCAGTGAGTGCTGAAGGTCACAGGCTGATGATGCCATCAGGACCACATCGTCTGCAAAGAGCAGCGATGAGATCCCAAGCCCACCAAACTGCAACCCCTCCTCCCCCCGACTACGCCTCGATATCCTGTCCATGAATACCACAAACAGGATTGGTGACAAAGCGCAGCCCTGGCGGAGGCCAACACCCACCGTGAACGAGTTCGACTTACTGCCGAGAACCCGGACACAACTCTTGCTTTGGGCGTATAGGGATTGGATGGCCCTCAAAAGCGCCCCCCTCACCCCATACTCCCGCAGCACCTCCCACAGTATCTCCCGGGGGACCCGGTCATACGCTTTCTCCAGGTCCACAAAACACATGTAAACCGGATGGGCATACTCCCAGGCCCCCTCCAGGATCCTTGTGAGAGTGAAGAGCTGGTCCGTTGTTCCACGGCCAGAACGGAATCCGCATTGTTCCTCTTCAATCTGAGGTTCGACTATCGGCCGAACCCTCCTTTCCTGCACCTTGGAGTAGACTTTACCCGGGAGGCTGAGCAGTGTGATACCCCTGTAATTGGCACACACTCTCTGGTTCCCCTTTTTATACAGGGGAACCACCACCCCGGTCTGCCACTCCTTAGGCACTGTTCCCGACTTCCACGCAATGTTGAAGAGACGTGTCAGCCACGACAGCCCCTCCACACCCAAAGCCTTCAACATTTCTGGACGGATCATCAGCAATTTCCCTGGTGGAAGTCACTGAGGTAGTCAAACAACTCCACAGTGGCAAGGCCCCGGGGATTGATGAGATCCCCCATAATCTTCCAGCCCTGCCTCTATCAAAGAGGGCGTATTAGTCGGATTGAGGAGTTCCTCAAAATGCTCCTTCCACCGCCCGAGTACCTCCTCAGTTGAGGTCAACAGTGTTCCATCCCTGCTGTAAACAGCTTGGATGGTTCCCCGCTTCCCCCTCCTGAGGTGCCGGACAGTACGCCAGAAGCACTTTGGTGCCGACCGAAAGTCCTTCTCCATGGCTTCTCCGAACTCCTCCCACACCCGCTGCTTTGCCTCTGTCACGGCCGAGGCCGCTGCCCTTCGGGCCTGTCGGTACCTTGCAACCGCCTCTGGAGTCCACCGTGATAACATATCTCGGAAGGACTCCTTCTTCAGTCGGACGGCTTCCCTGACCACCGCGGTCCACCACGGTGTTCGAGGGTTACCGCCCCTTGAGGCACCTAAGACCTTGAGGCCGCAGGCTCCCGCCGCAGCTTCAGCAATGGAAGCTTTGAACATTGACCACTCAGGCTCAATGCCCCCAACCTCCACAGGGATGCCAGAGAAACTCCGCCGGAGGTGTGAGTTAAAGGTCTCTTGGGTATGGGCCTCCTCCAGACGTTCCCAGTTCACCCGCACTACCCGTTTGGGCTTACCAGGTCTGTCCAGACTCTTCCCCCACCCCCTGACCCAACTCACCACCAGATGGTGATCAGTTGACAGCTCCGCCCCTCTCTTTACCCGAGTGTCCAAAACATGCGGCCTCAGATCAGATGATACGATTACAAAATCGACCTTCGGCCTAAGATGCTCTGGTACCATGTACACTTATGAGCATCCTTATGTTCGAACATGGTGTTTGTTATGGACAGCCCATGTCTAGCACAGAAGTCCAATAACAAACAACCACTCGGGTTGAGATCAGGGAGGCCGTTCCTCCCAATCACGCCTCTCCAGGTGTCTCCATCGCTGCCCACGTGCGCGTTGAAGTCTCCCAGTAGAACTATGGAGTCTCCTCCTACTGGCCTCCATGCAGCTTTCTACTGTTTACTCACCCTTCTTTCACATGTCGAACATCACACACCAGAAGAAAAACCCCAGAGGGGCATACTTGTCTCCTGGCAATGAGAAAGGAGTCTATCGTCTATTTTTAGCAGGTTTTTACTTGATTTAAAAAAATAAAAATAAAATAAGAACTTGAATATACGTGCTAATTTAGGTGGAAATGATATTAGACAGTTTTTCTGTTTTTCACTTCTAATGTCAATTTCTTTTTGGAAGCCTAAAGGAGCTGATCGCAAACTGAAGACAGACAGGGAAAAGGTTGATAAAAGGGCCCATCAAGACAGAGAGAAGTACCAAGCGTCCCATGAGAACACCCTGCTGAAAGAGGTGAGGCGTCCCCAGATCTGTCTCTGGCCACATCACAGAGCGGCTCTGAGCCTTTGTTTGCTTTCACTGTGTCAGTAGCGATGTAACTGCATCTCTATTGATCCCATAGTGGTGAGTTCTTGTGTTATCTAATCTCACCGCCACTGAAGCCACTCAGTCATTTTATTTCTTTGTGCTCAGCTGTCAGTCACAATATTTTCAGTTTAAAACCCGTACTCCACAACTGTATGTTAATGTGATGCTTTTGCTCGTTTTTATGTCGTCCTCTATAAAAGTGTGCTTGCTTTGGCGCTGTGCTCTGTCAATGATTGGGTGCGTGACTTTAGTGTCTTTGAATGTAAAGTGGCTCAGCAGTTGTGTTAATCTGGTTTGTCATTCGAAAACAAACGTGATCAGAGCTGAAGCAAGGAAGCATTCATCTGGATGTCTTTAGAAAGAGATCCCTGAAGTAAAAGTAGTAATAGCACAATGTTAAAATACTGCATTAAAATGAATGTCCTTATAATACCTGACTCCAGCAAACTTATTATGTACTCTCTTTCAGAGAGTTGTATTAAAGGCCTCATATTATTGTATTATTTATAATTGATGCATTAACATATAAACTGCAATTTAATACTTATTGTTCAGATTATCGTGGCCCGAAAGACTTCACAATAACGATATTATCGCGATAGCTATACAAAATAAAATTAAAATAAAGTCAGAATAATGCTATCAGTCAAAATCCTTTTTTACTTTGTTTATTGTGCGTTTTGTCTCTTTTTTAGCAAATAAATTACACTCATTTGTGCTTGGGGCGTTGAGGGAGGGAGAAAAAGCAGTAACGGAAAGAAACGCAGCGCTGGATTTTGTAACCCAATATTATCATACAAGGATTACTAACACATCAATATTTCATTTTCTTTTAGATATCACAGTTATTGTTTAGCAGATATATCGCCCCTAACTAAAGTAAAAGTACCGCAAAATTGTACAGTACCTGAGTAAATGTACTTTTGCACTGTACTGTACTGCTGATTACATTGATTACATATACACAATAGTGATTAGAGCAGCTTTAGTAGGATTTTCTTCATATTTAGTTTTGGAAATGTTTAATCCTGCAGTCTTTGTGCTAAAATATATTTACTTTGCCAGGTTGTATAATCAGAACACACCTTCCCTCTTCCTCTGTTTCTCCCTCTCAAGTGTTCCCCTTGGCCTGATGCCCTGAACCTCACCAGCCACAGCAGCAGCAGCACTCCGTCGCCAGTTTACCACAGCTCGCCAACTTCCTGTAGTTTCACAGATGGGTGAGTCAGCACTCATGCCGAATATCACCATTTGCACCAACACTAATCGACTTTGTTCAGTAAAACTCTGTAACACGGTACATTAATGTCAAGGTGGACTTTATCCAACTTTATCAAAGTTGTAATTGATAAAGACTACAATGTAAGAATGTACTCCGACTGGGTTTCAGTTTGCCATTCCAGAGATCAGAAGGCTGTGGAAATGTCTTTGTCGGCCTTTGGTTGGTGTAATACTAACAATGGTAACAGCTCCCTCTATGGGTCCAACTCACCACTGTTCAGCAGCATGGACTTCCTCAACCTGCATCTGTGTGTGTAGAGTTCAAATGAGACACTTTGTTTTTGATCACATTAATCTGTTCTTCCTTCCTCATGCGGATGTTTCTGTAGCAACTGTTCTCCAAACCAGCAAGGGGAGCTGCTCATGCCCGCCTGCTCCGATGTAAGTAATGGAGAGCAGTGCAGTTCCAAAGTGTTAACGTTGCTCTCTTATTCCTTTTAGGCAATTATTTGGAGACTCATTTCAAGGGCTCTTCTTCTTTTTGACATGTAGCACCTCCTGCCATCGTCCTCGCCACAGGACACTCAGCAGTGGCTGCAGCGTCACAGGTTCTCACCGTTCTCCAGGCTCTTCTGCAGCTTCTCAGGTAACGGAGAGGGGAGGGGGGAAGATTTTTTTTTAAATCACAACGCATTTTGTAAGAGCAGGCACACAGCTGAGAGACTCAATCATAGGGAAATTAATTGAGGAATTCACAGAATATTTCTGAGCAGGAAGGAAGCAGAGTAGATCTTCTGCTGCTGTTGTTGCAGGTGCTGATCTGTTGAGGATGAGCAGGGAGGATCTGATCCAGATCTGCGGCCCAGCAGATGGTATTCGCCTCTTTAACACTATGAAAGGAAGGTGAGACATTAAAGTACACCACGTGTATATGAGCACATCTGGTGCTCGGTCACATCGGAATTGGGCACAGTTTTTGTTGTATCTGCCCCACAAAGTACTGCAGGTGGTGCTGGAGGCTGGGTGACGTAAAGATGTGTTTCGTGCAGTGGCTACTGTTGGTTGACTGGTTTTGTTAATGGAAAAACATTGGGGGGGAGGTTCTATTGTCATGACTTCATTTGGCAAAGCAGGGTTACATGAAATTGGAAGGTATGACTCAGCATATATGATACTTTTTATTTTTGCATTGGACTGTCACTCTTTTTGATTCCATCAAAAAAATGGTTTAATTTCTATGAGCGTCATAAGAAGTTAAATTATAATTTTTTTCACATAACAACTAAGATTGGAGAAGTATATCAAAAAATGAATACAGATTTGTGTTAGAGGTCAAACATAACCTTCCCACTACCAGCATTTTAGTCCTACAAGTCAGTGTTAGTAGGTAGACAAGAAGGCAAACAGAGAACCATCTTGAGTGTGTTCTGACTCGTACTGTAACACAGTGTGTGCTCACATTTCCCAGGTGTATTCAGCCCCGTCTTACCATCTATGTGTGTCAGCAGCAGGCCAGACACCAACCTGCCATTAAGCCAGGGGGTGGAGACAGTAAGTGCACATACTGTATAATACGATGTTTGTATATTATGTTGAATTTATAAGTAGGCTCTTTAAATGGTGTCAACACGTTTTTTTGGGGATATCTGGAATATCCTGGAATACTAAGGACAAGTGTTTTCCAGACATGAATTATCTGTTGTAGAATATCAAACGTTAACTAACGTTACTTTGAAAGTAACTTGTTACATTACAACATTACTGCCGTTAAAAAGTAGCTCATTAGAGTTCCCCTTTGAGATTTCTTGCGCATGTTGGTTGTATTGTCCAAAGGACCTTTTGAATGTATTGACCCGACGTTCATAGCCTCGTAACTAAATAACTGAATACTTGAATTACAAAACTAACGCGTTACGTTACTCGATTATTATTATTGATTACTTTTTTTTGACTGGAAAACTATCCATAAAACCTTTTGAAAATGAAAAAGTAGTCATGGTAGTGTACATGAAGCTGGTTCATGTGTTACTTCCTGTCTCCTCTGTCTTCCCAGCAGTCTACCACGCTCTGTACCTGGAGGAGCTCACACTGTTGGACCTCTCTGAAAAGATTGCGATGCTGTACAGCATCCCTCCGCAGCAAGTTACACACATCTACAGACAAAAAGCCACCGGGATCCACGTCTTAGTCTCTGATGAGGTATCCTTACGCCTCCTCTATCAACCACTAACTCTTCATACCTTTGAACCTTCATACCAGCAAGCACTATTTGAGGGCCCATGCCTGGTGAGCGCTACTAATCTGGAGTTATACTTGACACAAGGGACTAAAGGGCTGTACACAAAGAACGATACTGATGAACGATAACGCTCTGAAAACAGTGGCACCAAGCAGGCACTGCGTTCTCAAAGAGTCTCCCCACAATGCTATCTGTCATGTTGAACACGAACGCCGCGTAATTGTTGATCAGTTTTGATTGACTGTCAGTGTTTCTATCGTTCATCAAATTGCTCTGAAAGTGATCCCAATAATATCATTTGCTGAATCCGCTTGAGTACATTGAAAAGGAATCCATTCAATCTTGAATCCATTCTCCTTCATTTTATCACTTCATATTTGAAATGCCTTGGTGTTCCGACACACAATTCTTGAGTAATTGAGAAACGATCTCTTCAGCCCATATCTTCAGCGGGCATCTCACATTGTCCTCGTCCACTTTTGTGCCCTGACACTGGACATTTTAGTAGTAAACGCACAAATGGGGCTCTAAACAACTTTTTTTAAACCAATGAAATGACACATAGAATAGTACCCTTACTGTGATTGGTTGGAATGGTGTTCACACGAGAAATAAACCACTGAAGAGTGTTGATAGTAAACCAGAGAGCGCTGGTTTGGTCAGCACCAGAGCTCGAGTCCGGCATTCACACAGACCCGAATGAACCGCACCGATGGAGTAAACGCTTGAGGGGTTCAGTTCGACCGGACTAAACAAAGCTGGTGTGAAAGCGCCCTGAAGATTTTTCTCTACAGCTGACTGTTTACCACTGCCATCTCCAGGCCAGCAAAAGCTAATTATGACCTGTAAAAGGATGATTGTTAAGGAGGATTGGGATTTATAAATGATAATGAACTACAGGGTTTTCCAAATTGTGACATGCAGCACTTTGAGAATGGAAATAATCTGTATTTACAATCCGTTGGTTTCAGATGGTGCAGAACTTCAGGGAGGAAACAAGCTTCATCCTCAGCACTATAAGAGGTAATTATTTGCTATAGTCAACCCCTTTTATTCCACAACTCACTGTTAAACATTCAGTATCCATCCTGTGTGGCTTGATGATTTGTATTTTTTAAATGATCTTTTACTGGATTGTTTTCTGTTACCCAGATGAAAACACCGATGGCTACCACGTTTTGTTGAAATGACCGACAAAGTTTCCTCTGAGAGTCAGGGGAATTGTACAGCTTGTATATAAGTCCTTCTAGACTACAATATGTAACATTTACTAAGATTTACAGTGCAGTAAAATGATGTTAAGCTTTCCGTTTACTGTTGGTTTTGTAGTTTTGTTGAGTTTTCTTTAATTTTCCTGTTTTATTTGTGTTGTTAACTCTCTGATTCATGCTCGATGTGGCTTGTAATTAAAGGGTCAGCACTGCTGTATTACTCTGCACGTGTGTCTACATGTTTGGCTCAAACACCAATGAATGCAAGTTGATAATAAAGCAGAGTAAATATCAGACATTATGATGCCGACAAATAGAAAAGACAAATGAACAAAACTGTATTATGTTGTTTTAATGTCCTTGCTCTATTTTCATGCTTGTCCCAAATATGAAACGCTGTCATGTAATCTATTAGCTGTTTCTGTTGCATATATGCTATACCTATATCAGTTTTCTTGATGAGGTGTAATGTAACATTTGGTAAAAATGAATGTGTATGCACATTGGCTCACTGTATATTTAACCAGAGACACTATGTTTCAGTTTGGAGGTGATTCTACCCGCCATGGCTCTATGATGAGTGAATTTCACTCAAAATAAAGTATTTTGCCCATTTCTTTTTTATGTCCATAGATTCTATTCAGACAGTGACAGAAAAAACTTAGAGAAAAACTTAGAACACTTTTGGCCTAATGAACAGTTTAATGTAAAAACTGTAGACATAAAGCAGTCTCCAATGTTGGCTGCATGTTTATCTCAGACAGCCCAGCCCTGCTATTGGAATCTTTGGTATTGTACTGCTCATCTGCAAGTAGGCTGGCTAAAGATACCTCCAGCCCATGGAACCAATCACCACACCTGTCAGTCAGGCTTCTATTTGCCTGCAATTGCACAACCCGCTGGCACACAGTCTGCATGAACTCAGGAAAAAACAAAAGAGAATTGTGCACATCGAACACACAGCATGGGCCAACAAGACGGTGATGAGGACCATGCGCCAGAGAAAAAGAGTGCTGCTGTAAGCGCAGCATACTGACAGCTCTATAACACAGCCATTACAATAACCTGTCCATTCATACTGATGTTTTGTGAAGCATCAAAGTGAAGGGCACATGCGCTAAGACATGCACGTGCTCCAGCGAAGCTGTCTCCCGCCATTTCAGCCTCAACCATATGTATACCTACAAAAATATATGTTATTATGAAAGAGAAGTAGTCCTTTGAAAAATGCCCTTTTAAAAAAAGTAATAAAACCCTATTGACCTAATTATTAAACTTTACATTTATTGCCTCCCTTATTTATTTTACACCCATACTAATTTATTTACGGATTCATTTCTTGAATAAAATGTCATGCCACACATTGTCTCAAAGACTTCTGCACGTGCCACTTCTTCTTCCTGCAGCCAGCGGAGTCGCCCCCTGCTGGCCGTTAGAAAGAAATGCAGGTTTCAGGAACTTCCGCACTTGCTCCACACTCCAGGAAGAATCACGGAGCGTCGTTTCAAGGCAAACACAAAGTGTTGCTTTCGTTTCCTCAGAACTCGGCCGCCCACTGAAAGACGGACTGTGTTCCTCCTCAGTCTTACTCCTTTTTCGAAAAAAGTCGGTGTGAAGACCCACACATTGAATAATTCCTTAAATGGTGACTACAGCAGACTGCGACAGTCCAGCAGGGGTCCGGGATGGTAAGTGTGTGTTGAGTGTTATTTTTGCATGTATGTTTGTGTCAATAATTGAAATACTTTTATGATCTAGCATATATAAACCAGCTCAATCGTCTCTTGTACTCGACATGCAGCTTTTTAGGTTTGTGTGATTTTGAGAATATAACAATAATATTAATATATAATAATAATATTTTCTACTTTGACATTGACATTGATTTATATTACATCACTCATAGATTGTATATGACTCATGATTTTTTGTATCTATACAAAAAAATCATACGAGTCATATAAAATCAATTGTTAAATTGTATTCTGATAGTTCTGTTTGCTAAAGTACCTTGGAATTGAGTATTGCGCAGACAGTTACATTTGCAGTTTCCTGCTGGCTTTATTTCATCATAGTTGTGTCAGCTATCTGACACAACTATGATTTCACCACTGCATCTCATTGCACCAGTTGACATTAGACAGATATTATAGAGAAAACAAATTAGATGGGGAATTATAATGCAGTGTGGGGATCAGCGTTGATGGGAAACAGTTGTTCATGACTGCAGTGGAACTATTGCATTCATCAACACTTAAATTGATTTTTGAAATTGAATTGAAAAATATGACTTGTTACAAGAAGCAGAGGAAAGGCTTAACTACCACAGGTTTACCTGACAATACTGATGGCTTTGTTCCACTGCCATGGCATCTGTAGTATTTGTTGGGGCAACAGGAAAAGGTTGGGGCAGACAGGGAAGTTTAAAAATGTCTTGACAAACGTGGCCAATATTATTTATATAATATTTTAACATTATTAAACCGGGCAAAACAAACAAACAACTAAACAGTCCTCATGACAGTACCAATAATTATGTGTTTTAGCCTTGGTTATCTGCACATTAAAGGATTTGGGCCTTTTCTGAGCTGCCTAGCTTCACTCAGGTCAGCTCGCTTAGATCCCTTCCGATCCTCTTCTCGTGTCAACATGTTCTGCAACGTTGGCTTCAGTTAAATGGACTGCATTTATATAAATCCTTGCGATCACTCAAAGCACTTTACAACACATCAGCATTCACACAGAGTCAGAGGCTACCATACCACATGGTGCCACATGCCCATCAGTGATAACCATTCACACACACACTGTTGCCCATCGAGAGCAATTTGGGGTTCAGTATCTTACCCAAGTACACGTCGACATGCTGACTGCAGAGGCTGGGGATTGAACCACTGACCTCATGAGCCACAGCCTACCTATTACATTACAGGTCATTTAGCAGATGCTCTCATCCAGAGCGACTTACAGTGAACAGTCCTCTGGAGCAACTCTGGGTTCAGTGCCTTTCTCAGGAGCTCAATGGTGGCAGCCTGGTATTGGTGTTCTATTTGAAAGCCTGACTACTAGACCACTAGACTACCACCACCAAGTTCCCAGTTCAATTTGGTAGCAAATGAATTCGAAAGGAAGCTAAACCAAAATACTTTGTTACACAGGAAGCTCTGCCAGTAAGCCAGCATGATCAATACCTAATCTCTGGAACTAGCACACTTAGTCAGTAGAATAGAGTCCTTGTTATGCTCAGACATTTGTTTAAAGATGAAATGTTGTATTCTATGTGCTTCCTGTACAGTGTCTAGTCTTCTATTATGAATTGCTCTTTTTGAATTATTTCTGTAGGATTAGTGATCTAGTGTTTGTGAAAAAGAAACCAGCGCTGTCATGGAAGATCAAGGTGAAATTAAGGTAAATATCAGTTGAAACAATCAGCATTTTAAAGGAAGATGCTCTTAAAACTATAACCCTACATTAAGAGAGGTTTAACATTCAAATTCACATGTATTTAAAGATACAATTATCAAACTAAGTGGTTGTGCATTACTACACTTAATGAGGAAAAATAACAGCCCTTTGTATTTTAGACTCGGGAGGAGGATCTGCCACCTGACATCAAGGATTGGAGTAAAGATCAAGTGAAAGAATGGGCTCTGAAGTTGGATGAAGTGGATGACAGAGTTGCAGAAATACTGTTTGAGCAGGACATTAATGGACCTAGTCTTTTGCTTTTAGATAGAGAAGACTTAAAACAAATCGGTGTGACTTTTGGACCAGCAAAACTTGTCATTCATGCCAGAGATAAGGTAGTGGAATCAAAGAAACGGGGGCAAACAAGCTCTACAAATCAGCCTGGAAGACCATGCAAGCCTTATCCATTTTGTAGGCAGCATGATACACATAGATACATAGAGAGCAACGTTCTTAATGTTCCAGAATCAGGTGTCTTAGACTTAATTGAACCCTGCCACGAGTATAAAGGTTTTATCAATACAACAGATGAAACTAAAATGGGCAAGTTCACTGCTGAGGTTATTCGCTTTGCAGGCGCCTGCATGAATAGCCGCACCAATGGCACCATACATTTTGGAGTAGGAGATGAGCCAAACTTCTGCCATGGTCAAGTGTTGGGAGTGGTTGTTAAGGACAAAGAGGCATTTTTAATGGAACAAAAATCTGCCATTGATTGCTATTTTGAGCATAAACACAAACGGGCTGCTCAAAATTGTATCAGACCTCCCCGATTTGTTGAGGTTCTCAATAAGAATATGACATCATCCGACACATGGGTGATAGAAGTGGACATAGTTCCTGACTCCACGACGTGTGGAGAAAGCATCTTCCACACTTTCAACATGGACACAAAAAAAGCCAAGAAAAAAGCGAAACGTAAAGAAACAGACAAAATTGAAACAAAGCAATTCTTTGTCCGAGATGGCGGTAGCAGCAGGAATCTCCTCGCACCAACCACATTTGCCAAACCGATGGAAGAGTACACCCAATTTGTTGACAGTATGGCACAGAGATCACAGCTCCGAAAACAAGCTGAAGAGGAGCACCTCAATGTGATAAAAAGCAGTACTCAAGGCTCCAGATTAAGTGAGATGATAACCGGTGGAACTCTCTCTTTAGATAAATCTCACTTTGAGTGTTATGTGATAGTGACTAACAAATCACATTCAAGCCAGTTTGAATCACTCGGATTTCTTGTAGAACTCAATCCAACAGCTGTTTTGGACTTTGATCCAGAATCAGCTAAACATGGATTACAGTGTCACTTCGAACAGCAGAGTACAGTAAGTGTCCATTTACCAGCACAGTATAAAATCACAGAAGGAATTGAGGACATTGCAAACAAATTGAAATTAACTCGAAATACCAGCTGGGTATTCTGCAATGGAGGTATTGAGGATGAGACACCCTCAGACATGGATGACTGGTTGGTGGACAAGGGAGCCTCCATTCGAGAAGTGATTTATTTCTTGTGTCGGAAAGATGTGCTTCCAAACAAGAGATTCATTGTCATTTTCTTGCTTTTGTCCACAGTGAGTGAGGCGATGGACCCTCTTGTTGAGACTTTCAGTACGTTCTGTCAGGAGCTCAGAGGCACAGATCAAATCCTTTGTATATGCGACAATGAAAAAGCATTTACGTCCTGGAAGGATCTAATTGAAGCTCGGTGCAGAAGCAACATCTCTGGTAGATGCATATAAGAACTCAGCTTTGCTGAAGTCAATGGCACTATCCTCAGTCTTTTGTCAAAAAACCGTAGATCCAGCCGTTTCCTACCCTGTCGTGGGAAAAGCAAAGTGCTTCTTGAAAAGAAAGTGGAGCGCAGCCTGAATACCTTAGAGGTCCTGTGCGTGAACCAATGTGTTGGAGGAAATGAGGACAAAATTGTCATAGAGGAGAACTTCTATAAAGGTGGAAAAGTGTCATGGTGGAATTTCTATTTCTCAGACGAGCCTGGATCCACACCTTTTATCAAACGAGACAAGTTTGACTACATCATGAACACAGTCATACCGGATTTGTGCTCCCTGAGAAATGGCTGCGTGGTGTTCAACCTCATGCATGTGCCTGGATGTGGTGGGACAACTTTGGCCATGCATACTTTATGGGCTCTCCGGGACACATTCCGTTGTGCTGTCCTCAGGGACAGCAATGCTGACTTTGCTGAAGTCGCTGACCAAGTGGTCAAACTTTTAATGTATGACCATCAGGAGAAATTACCGGGGGTCCCTGTTTTGCTGATGATTGATGACTTTGATAATAAGGAAAAAGTATTTGACTTGCAGCAGCTCATTGAAAAAGAATGTGCCAAGAAAAACATTCAGTCTAAGTCGGCACAGGTCATTCTCCTGAACTGTATGAGGTCAGATTACTCTGAACAGACCGTACAAACTGAAGAGACGGTATTCATTGGAAATAATCTCTCTGAGACGGAGCAGATACTGTTTGAGGAAAAACTTGTAGAAATAGAGAAAACACACAAGAATACAGATACGTTCTATGGGTTCATGATTATGAAGAAGAACTTTAAGCCTGAGTATGTTCAAGGTGTGGCACGCAACACCCTGAGGAGCTTCAACATAAATCAGAAACATGCACAACTCCTGGCTCTTTTAGTTCTGTTGAAGGTATACTGCAACAATTCCTCTCTCTCCGTCTCCCTTTGTGAGGAATTTCTTGGTCTTCAACCAAAACCAGTTTGTGGAACCATCAAAGTTGAAGAAGGATTTGGAACATTTTCCACTTTAATTGCCACCTGCTTAGTTGAGGGTAAGGTAGTATATAAAGTGGTGAAAATGATCCATTCAAGTATTGCACAGCACTGTTTGCAGGAACTCACAACAACACACAATGTGAACAAAGCTGAAATTACTGACCTTCTGCTGACCACCGACACGCTTTATGCGAGCACACAAGGCAAAGACGAACTCCTGCGAGATGTTCACCACATTCTGGTGAAGAGACATCATTCAATGGAGGAATCTCAGTTCTCTCCACTTATTCAAGACATCGCAAGTGAAACCCCAGGACTGGAAGAGATGGTGCTACAAAATGCATCCAAAAGATTTCAGAAAGATGCAGTTGTCTCCCAGTTACTAGCCAGGTACTATTACCTAAAAAAGAAGGACTTCACAGAGGCTGAAAATTGGGCATGTAGAGCAAGAGGCCTTTCCAAAGAGAGCTCATATTTTGCAGACACATCAGCACAAGTTATCAAGCACGAGCTGAAGAATGCCATTGCAAACTACAAGGAAGAACCGATTAGTCCTGAAAAATTGGACATATTTCTCAAAATGGCTCATTCAGCAATGGATGCATTCAAGGATGCACAGAGCCTTGCAAAGAAGGAGTCATTTCAACGACTACAAAACAAGAACGACAACTGCCCTTTCAATACAGCAGGGTGCCTGGGAGAAATTCAGGTTGGTGTACTTGTCATTGAAGTGCTGGCAAAGACCCCCGTATTTTCTTCTGACAACGTCCGACATGACATAATGAGTGGGGTTCTCTCTGAACGTCTGAAACTTCAGGATGTAGAGAGAAATGATATACGGCACAGCAAACACACACACTACTACAAAATCCTCAGACAGTTTGAGGAAGTACTTTACAACCTCAGATATAGGATGAAGGTGAACTTTGACTTCCTTGACAATTTTTATGTGAACTTGGGCTCCAGATTTGGAATGAAAGACAGTCGAGAGCAAGTAGCCCAAAAGGAGCTTTTCAGATGTTACAGAGTGTATGCAAATCTTTTCTGCAAGACAGATTCTGCAGCTCTCTTGAAGGGTAAATCAATGCAAAACATGCTGAAACTACACGAGGCAAGACAATACCTGGAGATGCAAAAAGCTGACAGCTACTCTGGGATTCTGAAGTGTCTCTCAAATGACATCTCACCTGAAACAATCAAGAAGATTGCCAGACAGTATGCTTTTGTTTGTGCGGCTGAACATAGGCCAACTGTGAAGGAAAGAATCAACTTCATCTATGTCAATGTAGTGTTGAGTTGTATCAAACTGGCATCCCCACACATTCTGCCATACCAGAAAATAATTGTTCTCCTTTGCGAAGTTCTGCGTGAGCAAATACCAATAAGTGAGAATTTGTCAATGCTCTTCATTGCAGTTGTGCTGTTGTGGCCACAGCAGTCCTTTTCGGAGATGGTTCAACCTAGAAGACTGGGGATGTACATCTCACAGATGAAGACCTGCTATCACACAGAGATGAGGGAAGTGTACAATGGAAAGAGCCCCATTGTCCATTTCTTCCTGGGAAAGAAGCAGGGCTATGAAAGACTGGTACACTTGGGGGAAATCACAAGGTGCATCAGGGCTGGGCAGGAAGAGTTTGCTTTCATGTGGGAAAATGGCAAAATATGGAAAGAAAAGAAGGTGGAGGAGCGCCTTTGCAGGGTCACTGGCAAGGTGAAGAACAACTTGATACTGGCAGATACTTGTATCCCAGATCTGAAGGTTGAAGTCACACCAATGTTTCGAAGTCAGCTTTGTGGTCATGCCGAGGGGTCAAAAGTTTCCTTCTTTACTGGTTTCTCGATGAAAGGCCCTGTTGCTTTCGACATTAACTAAACTTTGAACACAGCCTGTTCCAACTTACTGTAGCTGTCAGATTATCATTGTTGATCCATCTGGTCTATACACACTTGTATAAAAGTGATGAGATGCAAAATTATTGAATGTATTGCTAAGTTACATTTCTGTGTGTATCCCTGGCTCTGTAATTACATTATTGATACTGTTGTTCTGTAAAGGAAACATCTGTCAAGTATAGCCTTGAAATCAAACCTCTTAAAAATGTCTTATGTTAAAATATGTACTATAGCTCACAAGTCATTGTCATAAATATGAGTCATTTCTTAAGAATGGAAATCTAAATGTTTTTTTAATATTGAAATGATCTGAAACCTGAAAAAGTCATGTTTTGTCATGTTCTTCATTAACTAAATATATGTGTTGTATATTATAATTTAACAATATTGTTCCATGAAATTAAATAATGTGCATCATAGATTTTACAACATATTTACTTTTAAAATGCTGTACTTGAACAACTCTGTAAGAATTTGCAATATTTTTCATTTAGAATCTTGGATTCTGCGTGTTCCATTTTTGTCTCAATTAATTTGCTTTTAATGAGCTTTAAACAATGTTTTACTAACATAAAAATGTCTCTCTTGTATTTAACCAAGACATCTATCATTAGATACTCAATATGGAAATGTTGAATTTTTGGTTTAGATTTTGTGTGTTCATAAACTTATTCATAAGTTGATCTGATATTTGAAATACAATAGTTTTCTTCTTTTTTTTAAATTGTGTGCTACATTACTTTTGTGATTTTGTTCAAATAACTTTTTTTTGGCATTCTATGAAAAACAATGATGAACACTGATTTTTGCAATACCGCTCTAATAAATGTACTATAACATTACCATCTAAGAAGTTATTTACATGTTAATGAACCATATGCAAAAGCTGTTGCTATCTAGTCAAACACTTGAGAAACACAACACTATCCTAAAACTCAGTATCCCAAGAGCAATGTAGTGCTTTGTACTAAGCTATTTCATTTTGTTTACATCCCTTAGTTATTAAAATAAGATAAAGAAGACAAACATGGTCTAGAGCAGAATTACTTTTTCAGATACCTCCAAGTACGACATTATTTCAACCAGAATGCAGACTTACACACATATCAGCAGCAGAATCTTTTATTCAGCAGAGTTTTATAAAATCCTGAAATCAGCCTTTGATTCAATACCAAACAGGTCCATCTCCATATAGCACAATGCTCTCTTTTATGCATTAAAAATGAAAACACCTGGTACTTTAAAGAAAAGTGGGAAAAGAAGCAGGAATGGGGATTTTAGAGGAGGCTTGGGGGAGATAATGCAGTTTTAAATGATCCTCAACTAACTCCAACATTGCTGTAAAAATATAAGATTTTTAGACCACGCATCAGGAAAAACACAAGAATACTAATTTGACGTGTTGGAGACAATGTGGCTCAAGGGAGGCAAATCCTTTCAAAATATTTTGCGACTGTCCCAAACTGAGTCAATGTTGGATTGGCATTCACAAAACATTACACACGGTATTAGGGACTCAAATACCCCTGAACACAGAGACTCTTCATCTGGGCCAGAGTGAAAAAACTAATCAAAATGGCTAAATCCAGTAGCACGTTGGAAGGTTGGAATGGATTCATTTTGGAACTATTTCAAATGGAAAAAAAGGACTTATTTAATGGTACCAAAAAGTACAGATTTTGCATGACTCCACTCACGTTTTCTTGCTCCTATCCTCTTCTTGATGAGAATATTAGAAATATAAGCTCCCTTGGTTTTAATGTAGTTAGTTTTTATTGTAGTAGTGTCGGATGGGCATATGTAAGAAAGTTAAACACATGAAATGCAGACGGATTGAGGTAAAAGTACACATAGGTATGTAGGTTGTATACATGTGGGTATGCGGGTGAATATCCATGTGTTGGCCTGTATATGAGGAAGGGTATACTGTACATGGATATATACCCCTGGAAGTGAAAATGGAGGTTTTATGTAAAATATTGAGAACCTTTTGTACACTGATATTGACTTTTCCAAATAAAAATATAAAAATGTATAATAACAACAAGATAAAGATACACACATTAAATATGTATTTGCAATAAGTACTTCATCGTGTCAAGCATTATATTGCCCAGTTAAGGATGTTCTGACTTGTATCACACACGAGAGGGCGCCACAATCTCAGAAATGATTAAACCAATAATTATACAATAATATAATACAACTTGAGAGATACAATAGTTCTCCAAGACCAATACACACAATGAGAGAAGCTGCCAACATTTCAGAAAATAGTGTGTAGTGTTATACTTTGATGTACTACAAACCAAAGATATATAGGCCTAAGGCTGACATGCAAAAAAAGCAGATCACAGGGTGCTAATGCATTTGAGAATCTCCTCATTCGGGTTGCATGATAACAATAGACAGATGGTTATAAGTGAACTTGTGGGTGGAGGAGGATGGTTGCGTCCCTGTGGCAGGTGACAGAGTCACAGGTTCGCCAAGCAGAAGAACTCCCACCTCCCTGGATGATGGACAGTATGACTTGTGGTGTCAACAGGGCATTTTTTCACTTCCTCACTTAGCCATTTCTATTGCACATAGACTTGCATACACAAGCTCCTGCAGGGGTGCTGCAGATGCCGTGTTACCATGTGGGTCATGTTGATTAGCGAGGTGTGGAGCCAGTTAATGAATATGTATGTTACTTTCTGGCCTTTCTGAGCGCAGGTTCTCAGACTCAGGAGACGGGCCTAGTCTGTGTCACACTCTGTCAAAGCAGCAGATGGCTCAACAAGGGACAGACATCTGTAAGAGATTGCATGTCTACATTTGAGGAGCTTATAGACACCAAAAAATCACAAGCATCTGTTCAGATTATCAATAGCTTTGTCATATTGAAAGCCATGTTATAAAGCATGGGGCAGCACGTTGAGGCAATGGAGATACAGTATGTTTACATCTGCAAGCAGTAGAGCTTTCCAAGTATGTCCATTTTGTTTAATTTGTCAAGGCCTTAGTAGTTTGGTAGTTTACAAAATGGCAACAACAAGCTAATTTGAACATTAGTATGCAGTGTTTCTGTCTCTCTGCCGTGTCAGTCAAGATGGATTGAGTCAGATGTTAGCCGTAAGTCAGATGTGGCACTGCAACACATGGTTCAGCCATGTGTTGCAGTGCCACATGAGCAATCTTCTGAGGGTCATCTTTTGGGGGTCAAAGGTCATTCTGGTGATAAGTAGGTCCTTCCTATATCATATTGTGGTGAAGGGAGCTGTGTGTACCAAACATAGGCTAGGTGTAGTTTCTGGAGAACTACTCACAAAAGGCTGAAGGATGACCACCCAAAATGCTCACGAGTACATTCTGTTGTATATTTTGTGATTGGCTTTGGTCAGTGAACAGTGTGTCACTGGTATTTGATGCCATCCACACAAAAGTGAAACCTGCACCTTTGGCATCCAGGGTCAACAAGCTCCAAGTGACTGAACGAAACATTATCGGCTGCTTATCTCTGTCAGAGAACGCAGCTGCTACATCTTCAGAATGTCCGGGTTGGAAAGGGAAAGCAAGCGTGTTACTGTGACTCTTCAGAAGGTGCATTTTCATGTTGGAGAAGAAAGTTAAAGTTAAGAAATAAATGTATGGTTTGGGAATATAAAATCTAGTCACTGCAAATTACAATGAAAGTAAGAGAGTGCTCCATTTTTTTAACATTTAGCATTGTACCCTATTTTTCGTTGTATTAATCGATGCTGCAGAACCAGAGATATTGTGTTTTTTGTCCTAACCTGGGGGCCTACATTACCCACGATGCAGCTTTTGGTTCACTAGCAATAATCTAAAGAATAAGATGGGTAATATGTTATAAAAACAACAAATAACTTATCCTACGAACAGGTATTGTAGAGCCACAGAGCCGCATTGTTGTACAAAAACTAGTAAAAACATCAATGAGCCACACTGTAACACTGGGTGACCTATTCCTGCATTACCATGAACACATTATTTTAAATTAATCCAAAATTCATGGTGCTTCCATAAATACTCAATAGCACACTAAATGGGTATTAATCCGCCGCTGAAAATAGTCCCCAACAAATGCACCATTTCCTCCTGTTTGTGTAGCGTTTGCTAAAAACTACAGTTCGTCAACTTTGGAACAAGGAGCCGAGTGCCACAGACAGGGCAAGGAAGTTGGAAAGTATTGAGAGATGCACTGACACATGGTTGGTTTTGGTATGGGATTTGTGGACAAAGACAAAAAGAAAAGTCTTATCCTGAAATGAAAGTACGGTGACATGGTCGCAGATTATTTCTTACTGTAGCTGATTGTCATGTCAAGGTATTTATCATAAACGGTACTGTTCCCATTAGTGTTGATGTTAAGATTTAAATATGTTACATTATCTGCTTGTGGCAAAATTTTGTCATCTTTAGAATAATCTACAAACCAGACAGTACGATCTGCTGGTTATTATTTATATGGTCAATGTACTTTTGGAAAGTGATTTGAATTCAAGCATTAGTTTAGAACAATATTTAAATTTCTTGTACTTAAAGACTTCACGTGCACGCTCTATGAACTGTGGCCTGTGAGTGTTACTTCCTCCCCTGCAGAGAGCGTATCAGAGCTGTGTAACACTGATCTCAGCTCACAATCAAGTCTGACCGAGCCCTTTGTTGCAGGAAAGAAATAAAAATTCTCTTCACTCTCTCTCTGTCTTTGGCAGCCTGATGAAGTTTTTATTTTTGACGAACTGAAAAGCATGTTCCTTCAGTGGTCAGCGGGGATGAAAATGATCCTGATCATCTTGCACCATTCTGCCATAAAGTGCAGCTGTCCACCCTACATTAACACATCTGTGAAAAACGGAGCCGGCTGAAAATTGGAAGAACAACTCGCAGTCAGTTATGCCATCAGAGATTTTGCCTTCACAAATATTGTTCCCACTGTAATAATGCATATCATTCATGATACATTATTCCCGTGATCGTGAGATGGATTTAGAGGATTGGTATGAACATTTCTATGACTTGTTGTTACAAATTAATTTCCCTGTTACGCTTGCTTCTATAAATGTCAACCTTTTTCAGCTAAGTCATCGTAGTCAAAGAGTTTAATATATAGTTCTGTCGGACAGTTTCCCACAACTCCCTAAGCAGTGGTTCTCATCGCGCCTAAAATACATGACCCTGTTGACCCTCCTCCCAAAAGTCCACTACCACCCAACCCAACCCAACCTCCCAACTGTGTCTGCTAGCTTTGAATTATAACCTTTGCACACTGGCGGGAGCACAATGTGACGATTGTGATTGTATTTTAATTCTGATGGAGAAGTGAAAAAAGATAGCTTCCTCTGAGAATGGGCTAGATTTATGGGCCCTGTCCTGGCCGCCGGCCCCACATCCTCTCTGATCTGCTTTTACTCCGACGACCCCTCGACCCTCGGGGGTCATTAGAGAGCCCCCGAATGGTCCGGCTGGCCGCCAGCCCATCTCACACTGCTTGTTTTCCAATCAAATCACTATATTTAACGGGGACACAAGCCCAGGGCCAACTCCAAACAGACATCTGTTTGAAATTGTTCCTCGCAATTATTTCACACAGAAGTTCTCCCTCTGCACCCCCTTCCGCTCTCCTCGCCCCACTTTGGTCTTTTGTTTGTTGTTGTTTGTTTGCAGCAAAACCTCCCCCTCTGGATTGCTAATGGACAGAAATGAGAGGGTGAAGTGGGGGGTTTTGGAGTTGGGAAGTGTGGTGATGGCAAGGTTCTGGCTCCTGGAACCGCTGTGACAGAGGTACGCAGCCAGAGGAGAATAGGAAAACCTGAGTTTTTTGGATCCTGTACAAAGCAGGTTTTTCACTGTGAACACAGGGAACAGCTTTTACACTCAGGGGCCCTGAACTGCTGCCAGCTCACATGACGTCTCCATCAGGACTGTCAGTCAGAGGCTTTCATACCCCAGTGACAGCATGGATTTATAAACAAGGCTAATCTGATAGAGGTTGGTTAGCTTTGTTTTACTTTACTTAGTAAAGAATAAGATAAATAAGAGGACTGCAAACTCCAAGTTTTTTAAGTCACTGCAGGGAACTAAGATGTCCATTCAACCGACATAATCAGTTGAATTACTCATGGTATTACATAACATTTTCAGTAAAATCATGTGCTTACAAAGATATTGTGTGTTGTGTGTGTACAACACTCATTACATTCTCATGCACTTAAAGGACTATCATCCTTATTCAGCCCCTGTCCATTTCCCCCCTGGATAACTGGTTTAGGACCAAACAGCCTCAGCCCTTTGAGACTTTGTTCAAACAGTGGACAGCAAAAGGTCAGACCAAGATCTGCCTGTACAACAAGATGAGGCCACATTTAGTGTTAGAAAAAGGCAAAGAATCTACAGCCATGCTAGCAGCAACAAAATAACGTTTCCATACAACTAAACTGCATTCTTAATTAGGCCTATGTTCGTTACGTTATTTAAGATACCAACGTCAATGAAAATATGTGAACTACACTGACCTTTGGTTTTAAACGGGACACAAACAGCGGTGAAAGTCCTGTTTGTTTGACCCCTCTATCCACTCCAACCTGCTCCCTATATGGACTTCTGCATAATTTGAATAGTATTTCTGGTACGTCAAAAACAAACGTACCATCAAAATCAAAATGTTGTTCTTTCAAAAATCAACCTTTCACTCTTGTTCCCCACCCAGCCATTGAATCGAATAGACCATCACAGTTCTGACATGGCTGTCTGATAAGTACACTAGTGGTACAACAGGGGTCATTGTGGAAATAAACAAACAGTATGTGATACTTAAATAAAGTGTTCCACACAGCCCAAGAACTACATCATTTTGTTTATACATCAGAGTAGTTTGTGGGACAATGAATGTAACTTATTACTATGACTTTAGCCCACATCTGAGACCCTCATGAGTCCGGAGGAGACTGCTTCAGGACCAACATTTTCACAGGATATACTGGCTGGTTTGCAGAATGATGACGATGGGTTTACTTTGAGTAGACAACTAAATGCCTTTGGACTAGTGATACATACTCAGATCACTGTTCTCTGGTGCACATCCAAGTCTGTTAATAGTGAGGAACAGCTCTGCAGCTGCATATTGGGTATTTGAGCATTTAGAAGGACTATCCTGCTGTCAGTCAAAATGATGCTCTTAGTCACCCCCACCCATGTAGCCAGAGATTAGATGTGTGATAATGCATTGTCACCTAAAATGGGACGTTTTGACACTTTGGAGTGCTAAAAGCATGCAGGGATATCAGTGAGCTTTAGCACTGTACCTGAGTTACACTAAAAGCCAAATAGTGAGTGGTGTTCCTCCAGTCACTTGGTAAGGATGCAACTAAGAACAAAATGCATGTATGGTGCTCATCTATGAAGGATGGGATCCTACATTTAGTTTTTCTTACTTGAATGTTTTTGTCTTATTTGATGCCAAGAAGTTGAAAAACTGCGCTGTTTTGCATTATATGCATAAACACGCATACCATATTAGCTGCCGCGAATCAATTTGATTGGCATTAATTTCCTGAACCAACGTTAACGCTATTCATTCCCAGCAGGTCAACACTTAATTCCCCAGATCCACTTTGTTTGAAATAATTCGACAGCATCCAATCAAGTTGCATGATGGAATCATGAAGAACTAACGTGACGTTACTGGGCGGCAGTTGGAAAAAATAATTGCAAAAAATAAATAAATTTGCTTATAAAAATAATGCAACGATCAGCAAAAAACAAATTGCAGTATGCAAATTGTGCAGGTAAAAAAAGTACCATTACATTTGGTGAAGAACACATTATGACTTGCATAGGACTTAAAACTCAAAGTTTAGAACTAGGGACTTGTTTGCCTTGAAACCCTTGACTTGTGTAATCCATTATAGGGACCGTATGCATTCATATTTGTCAATGTTACATAGTGTAGATTTATTTTAAAAGTTTGGACTACATTACCTCACAGTCTGATGCCAAAAGTTTTGTCCATGGCTCTTGTGTAAAATACTTTTGTTGTGAAGCATCTCTTCACAATAAATCTTTCCTCACTTCCTTTCTTACTTTGCAGTGCCAGAGAGCACCACACTACAGCTGGAGTCTGCAGATTTTTGCGTTCTTGGTGAAGTTCTGCCAGAGTACTCACTGTATCACAGTGAGCATTTACTGAGTCACAGTTTTATGGCTACAGATTTGTGAAACGGTGTAGCTAAACATGTGGTCTTGTTTACATTGTTCATCATAATCAACTGTGACAAGTTCAAGGGCACATGAGGCGATGGACATTAAAAATGCTGTAAAAGCAAATCCCCAGGGCACTGACATTCAGCTATATCTTTAAGTTAGTAAAATGTTCATCAAAAAGAATATTTTCATTTGCTGTGGATAACAGATGAAGAAGACTTTCAAAAGAGTGGGGCAGAAGGGGGGAACCAATGCGCTACAGTTGCTCGCCACAAGATCATCGGTAGTTAAATGAATACTTCGCCCACAAAAAGTCCATCTGTACATCAGTTAATAACTCTGTGTTGCCTTCAATTTGTGAAGACAACTTTGTTTTTCTGGCACGCTTCCTCGGTGAACGACGAATACGAAACGGAGAAAAGTCTTTATAAATCTCGGTAAATAATGAGCCGCATTTGAAAAAACAGCCAAGCTATATCAAACTATCCTTGAACAACTCGTGCAGTATAAGTCTCATTTATCCAATAAACAGCACTACCATGGACGTGTAGCTCGCCTGCGCATGTGTGAGTCTGTTTATGCAGAAGTGTTTTAAAGGCTATATTGATAACATGTTTATGTAGACTAATGATAATAATAAAAACATACACCGCCAAAGGTTTTATAAAGGCACAGAATACAAATATTGCTTTTATCTGAAGACAAATATTGTGATTGTGAAATAATTATTTTAGAAATGTTGTTGTTTGTGAAATGAATGTTCTGTTTACCTCTGTGTAAGACACGTGTGCTTGCCGCCAGTGCCGTTGCTAATAAGTCTTGTTAGCCAATAATATAATGACGTGGTATCTCTGTCAGCGATTAAGAGTCTAAGTAATTGCAGGCATGGCCGTATATTATGGTCGGGACGGTGGGGACACGTCCACTTTTCTGATGACCTAAAATTGTCCCCACCACTTCTTTGATATTAATTGCATATGTGTTTTTAATAAAACATAGTTTCCATCGGCTCTACAAAGGGTTAAATACATCATGTTCCAACTGGATGAGAAATAAAGTTTCTCTTGGTGTTTTTTGCCGTTGGTCCTCAACATGCAGCGGTGCGATTGCTTGGAGTGAATTTTGGATGTGAACGCAGACAGAGGAGAGATCTGTCACAGGGGATCATCACGTTATTGTACCGTATCAACATTAAACACGTAACCTTGATTCTTCAGTGATGTGAAACACAGTCAGCTGTTCTGTGTTTACACACCAAGGAATTATTGTCGTCTTGCTAACTTCAACGCTGTACAAACCAAAATAGTTTGGTAGTACTTAAAGCCTACTTAGCTAACATTAACAGATGAGGTAGTGAGCTAACAAAGTAAAAGTGTGCCGCAGGGGGATATGTGCTATTAATGTTACTTATGACTTGGGTAACAGCTGTTCTTCTTCTTTACATGTTGGCATTATACCTGTTGAGCACATCTGTGTGGCTACAGCCTGGGGTTACTCTAGTTAACATTACAATTCATTATTTTATACAATATGTAGACAATTTGTGTCCATCAGTGAGAGGAGAAGACATGTTGTTGGGTGAGAGGGACAAAGAAATATGTGTTGATCTACAGCTGCTGTAAGGAGTAAAACTCCTATTAATTCGCTGCTGCTTTTCCACGTGTTTAAATGTCAAAATTCTCTGATTGTACAGCTGGATTTCTACATTAAATGTACCGGTACACTTACACTGCACAAGAAATCCTTCTGTACATTTCTTATAGTGCTTCATTTAATCTCATATCAATTAAATAGTTCTTCATCAAACATCAAATTCAACTGCATATAGTAAATCATTAAATGAAGCAGACAGGTGGATGAACTAGGATTCCGTTTAATAAGGAAGTTTGCAGCAGCAAGGCATCAAGTCCTTTTCTGATACTTCCCTACAGTTGAGGGAGTTCTCTGTAACTAACTACTGAAACCCAGTGGTGAGAAGTAATAGCAGGGTATATACCGTCTTCTGGGACCGCATTTTACAGAGGTGTTCAGTAGGACAGTAGGCTAAGTATGAGGCAATTAATGGTAAATTATCATGCTCTGGGTCGTCAAATGAGTTTTGTGGCTGGACTTACAGGCACTCACTTACAGGTGGTGTGTGGGTGGTGTAGTTTTGTGGGAGCCCAATATTATATTCTTTCATCGGGACAACATTTTCTAGGGGCACTCCTGAGTATGTTGTGTAAAATTTCAGGAAATGTTTAATGGGGTAGGACTCCCTGCTAAATGTATGTCCCCACTACTTTCCAAATCAAACCTACGCCTTTGGTTGCAAGTTAGTGTGGAAAAACCGGAGAAATGGCTGAGTTTGACGGCTTCACTCCGGTACTAATTCCAAGTGCTCAGTGACAAAACGAGGAAGAAGACCAGGGTGAACATTGGTTTCGCATTTGCTCGTTGGAGTCAGCTGAAGGAGGTTAAAGGGCTGGAAATCCACACCGAGACGGCCACTTTTCTTCTTCATTCTTTAGCTAGTTAGCTAACCCGGAATCTACACCGACAATATGCAGGTTTTGCAACAAACTGGCAACCACAGTGTTTTGACGTCAAAGGAGAGTCAATATTTAACTAATATTCATCAGGTTGACACAAACACGACACCAAATGAATGTTAATGTTGTGTCCGCTGGATACATGTTCACCATATCAACTTAATAAGGTATGGCAATGTGTCCCCCAAGTGGCCAGAAACTAATTATTGCAGATTTAAACAGCTTGGCATTGTAGTGTTTAACAAATATTACTCAAACTGGAGTAAATAGTGTATTTGTTGGGAACTATTTTTTGCCGAGGATTAAAACACATTTGCTTGTGAGTATGTGAGCAGCAGGATGGTGTAATGTGGGATTGAGTCAAAATAAACTATAGTGTGTGTGTCCATGGTAAAGTAGGAACATGTCAACCAGTGCAAGGGTGGGAATCTTTGATGTGCTTTTTTATTCCTAATTTCTACTTTATTTGGAACAAAGGTACAGTTTTTTAGGGATATGCAGCATACCTGTTTCCCCCCTCACTCGTGTGTTTTTAATAGGCTTTGGATACACACACAATACTTGTTTTTAGGATCAAATCATTGCTGGTATTGGTCTTTCCATGGGATATGTTCACTATAAGAAAAATTGGGATATTTTGCCAGGTTCATCCACAAACACAAAAACACAATTCATTGACTAGATGAGTGGTGGTCACATGGGATATTTAAGGAGCATACCACCTGGGAAAGTGTGTCATTGCACACTGATGATGACTTGATGATCTATCTGCTAACATGAAATACGCAGTTGAAGAGGCATTTGGCCTGAATGCTCTAACAGGCAATAGTTAAAGACCTTTGAGTAGACAGTGATGAGCAACTTTCAATGCATTTTTAGATGTAGTTTGACCAAATGGAGTGATTTAAAATTATACAAGATGACAGAGAATGATAGAGTGAAGTAGTTGTTTCTCAGAATAGCCAACACCCACGTGCTGGCACTCTAACAGTGCAACAGTGGTTTACCATTTTACACAGACCTGCTGTGTGCGCTGAAAAGAGGAACTTTATTTGGCAAGTGGACCATTGTGCATTGTATGGAAGGAAACAATCTGTGTTTTGTCTGGGCTGATGTTTTTTTGCTGCATCAGACCCCCTTTCCTGCCTCCAGCCCTGGGGAAAAGTAGGGTGAATATATGATACTTGTGAGATGGTAAGGCCTCATGTTAAACTCCAGTCACCAGCTGGGACTCTTGCTGCAGTTAAAGGTAACTGACCCTAGAGCCTTACATGCTGTGGTTGGTTTCTTTAAAATGCCTTATGGCACCAACATCCTCTTTGTTCCATTGATTGATGGTGGGGTCTCAGGCTTATATGATTAAGGGAAACAAACTAAAATATCTGTTTGCAAGGTTGTAAGGCTTAATTCTACTGTAGAATACTTTTAAACTTTTTTTTTTGAAGCCCAGTCATTCTACTGTCCCTCAGCTATGCGTAGCTATTCAAACTGTAGTTCTAGGTGGCATTTCAAGTACATAATTACAGTGTTGTGGATGTGAAACTACTAGTCCATCCACAGCAGCTTTTATGTAGCAACATTAGCTACAGCCCAGGTCTCTCAGCCCCTAGACAAGGTCAAGGGTTCAGGTTTAGGGTGGGAAACCTCCTTTGGCCTGTTGGTGTGTTTGCTCTAGAAGAAGCAAAAATGCTAAGATGAGAGCGTTTTCACAGTGATGGTAAGCTGCTGGGGTCAATGGGGCCCAGGGAATATGTGATTGAGCCAAAGGAACATTAGCAAAAATGGAACTGCCCATACTACCTGTGGTCTTTACCAAGTGCATTTTTCTTTTGCCACAATAACAAATCTATCTTTAATGTTTTAATGCATACAGGAATATTAAAGATTAAAACATTTTTTTTTTAAATTACAATGGTATCGTATTCAGCAGACAAAACTGAATTATGCTTCAACAATCAGAATGACTTGTGAACACTGTCACACCATTAATTTAAAAGGGGAAGTGCAGTGGGTGAGGGAGATGAGTGGGTGTACATTCTTTGTTCAGCTTACAACAGGAAAAGGAAAAGTCTAAAAAGCATAAAATTAGAAGCTCAAAACGCTTCCGAGCAAAAGTTAACACAACTCACTACACTCACTCTCACATAAGCCTTTAATCAGAAGATCCCTCTGACTTCAATCGAACGATGGAATTCCTCAACGGCCTACTCATGACGAAGCTCTCGGAGCATCTGACCTCCAGTCTGGCTGGCAATAGAGGATAACCTAAGAGAGGTCATGATCCGGGTTAAGGACTGACCCTGGACTCTTACACCCCCGAGGGTGTCCACAATGCTGGCCTTTATCACAGACATCCCCTAGGCTCTGTGCGGGATGATCATAATTCTTGCACTTCCAGAGTTTAGCAGGGCATGTTCAGCCCTTGGGCGAGCAGCAGCATGATGGGCCAAAGCTCTATTGGAGCAGTAGGTAACCCTGACTTAGACACGGGTCACATCCCTCTGATCTCAGTAGGCACAGAGCTCAACACAGGAAGCCTTTGATGAGTAACTGAGCTAAGCCTGGGGAGAAAGGCACAACAGCCGCAGCCAGTGAATTGCTTTATTATGATGACCTGACCTCAAAGGTCAAAGAGCAAAATGTGACACACTCCGATACCTCTTCAAATACGCTCAAATACCGTCAGGGTACATTTCAAACAGAATTTTGGCACAGTTTGGTACAGTTTCAATAAAGCAATTAAGATTCATTCATAGCAGCAACATCAAAGCAACAAAACAATCTAATTGGTAGATCAAAAAGATAGTGGTGATCAATCTATTATCAAGTTAGCACAGTGTTTCACTTTCAAAACTAGACACACACTCACATACATATGTGTCGTCAGGTGGGCTGCTGCGTAGCGTTGTGCCAAGTCTACTGCTTCCTCTTCTGTCTGGTGACTGTGCTCCTTTACCCAGGTACGGATGTCTGGATGAAGCACACGAAGGTATTGCTCCTTAGTGCGGCTGTTTGGTCGCATCCATCGCTTATGCCCCTTTACCCGGTTGTAGGTTTCTTGCACAGTCTCTCCTACCGGTGCAATAGTGCCCCTGAAACACTGCCTATGAGTCTCTTTTGTTACATTGAACTTCATCAACAATGTAGCTTTAATGGCCACATAGGATTCTGACTGTTCCTCATCCGTTCCAGCATAAGCCTCAAAAGCTTTTCCTGTCAACAACGTGACCACTCTGGCTGCCTTTTCAACTGGCTGCCACCCCCATGTTCTGGCTATCCGCTCAAAACGAACAAAGAAGCTCTCTGGATTTCCACCTTCTTTGAAGTCAGGTATTCTGGGTTCACCGACATGGCGACATGGGGCCTTACAGTCCGGGTTGGTGGTGCAGCCTGCTGTTGAAGCTGAGCTGGCAACTGTGGTGATGAGTAGACAGGCTCACTAGCTTGGAGAGGAGGGAATTTTTCAGGTGGCTCAACCGTTAGCAGGTGGGTTGAGGTTTCAGCCTGGAGTCTCGGAACAGCAGAAGGCATGGAAAGGGGATAATGTTGAACAGGCCGTTCATAAGGTACTTCTGATGACCAGTATCACCTAAGTTTGTTCAGACTAGCGCATAAACTCTCCCATTTCTACAAAGAAATTTGGTGCAGAGTTCCTCACCTGCGTCACGGCTATAACCACTTTTGGGCGAACCACCAGTTTTTCATCTACTTCACCATGATCGGGTGGTGGCTCACCCTCCACTGTCTTTTGAGCTTGACCGTCTGTTTAATATATTTTTAAGAAATAAACTTATTTCAAAGGCAAAGTATGTTCCTTTGCCTTCGTTAACGGATATTAGAACCATACAATAAATAAAGAAAAACAGAAAAACTGTCTACTTTTCTTAACAAAAAGGCTAAGCAAATTGTTAGTGAGGGAGTTGGTGCTTTATGTATATGTATATTTACAGTATACATATGTATATATGCATTTATGTATAGAGTGAGAGAGACAATAAATAGATGGTGGTAAAAACTGTATGGTTCATTTCCACACTAGCCCAATAGCAACTGGTCTAATCAAACAATAAGCTACTGATAACTCAGCACTGGGACCTGGTGAACTGCTAAGTAACTACATTTACCCTCAAGTAGGAAAGAATACTAAGTGGACCTGATGAATCTGGGTGATTAAACATTAGATGAACCATTGAGGATATGTGAAAAGAGAAAGAAAGTGTTATAAAGTTCATACAATTTATCCTTTGGTTAACATGACCAACAGAGAATAACCAACAGTCAGTGTGATCCAACCAACATTGCCGTCCCTAAAGCCATGCAGCCAGCGCCAAAGACAGAAAAACAAGCAAGATATTTAATTGTGGAGTCATTGTTACTCATCAATAAAAAAATAAAAAAATGACCAATGCAGATTCTCTGGTGCTATTGGCCCATGAAAATCATACTACTTGCACTTTAAAGCTATAAAGCTATAAAGCTTTACTGTTTATGAGAATCTATATTCAAGCCTTGCAGCTTGCATTTGTTCCATTGTGGGTCTGCTGAGGATAGCAATCTTTCCTTCGCTTGACCCTCTGCCCCTGTGATGCGTGTTGTTTTGTCTGGTAGTGGTCATGGTGCGAATGTTCCTGACAACAGCTGACTTCTTCCGAATGCCTTCTACTTATCGGGCAGCAGTACTTTAGAGGCCTGGAGTGAGATGGTTGCCAACTTAGGGACAGCTGAGCTGGTAGGTAGGGGATTCCACAGATAGAGATTGGATGCTTCTATTTTCCTCATCTCCACATTTCTGAGATCTTGGTTAATAATGAGACGTGCATGATTGTGTAGCTTTAAGTGAATTCAAAGGAACTGTTGTAGTTGCATATTTCTTTTCTAATCTCAAGGTAGAATGGACTGGGTCAGAACATGATCACAAATAATTGAAGATCAGAGTGGCTCATTGAAGGGTTTTGATCCTGACATTCTTTAAACAATGTAGTGATTTTTGTGTATAATTCTTTGAATAGCTGAGTAGAGGTCGGATAGCTAAACACTTCTTTAAAGCCATCCATCCATCCATCCATCTTCAACCGCTTATCCGGGGTCGGG